>JACCGJ010021838.1:0-20874 GCA_013407085.1 Atriophallophorus winterbourni | reverse complement strand
TTTAAAATGAAAAAGAAAAAGTGCCACCCGGCAATGCACGAGAAAAAGAAAGAGAAAAAAGGTACAATATGAGGGGGGATTTTTTGTTCATTGTTCCACATGTTGATTTTTTTCACAAATTTGAGGGGGGAACACAAAATAGAATGCACTCTCTCCACTGTTGCCGGTTCTCAGCCATCGTCGACAGCGTGTCAAGCCACAGACACTCACTATCCCTTGGACCCCACCCAGGAAGCCGCATTCGTCCGACCCGAGCTAAACCCGACGTCAAGCGTTTTAAGGCCTTCTTCCAGGTCAGCGGTTGTCCACCTGAACACCGCCGCCAGCCTGGGCCAACCGACACACGCAGCGCGCGGAAGGGTAGGCGATCAGGCTTCATTCTCAAGACATGCCCTAGCCAGCGGAGACGGGAACGGTCGATTAGGTCTCGTAGCATCAGGCTGTCCACACCTAGAACACGGTGCCTCACTTCAACGTTGCTAGTGCAAATCAATCTAGCATGGGGTGATAGCTTTGTAGTACCGAAGCACATACGTTCAACCTGTGAGTGCGGTGGGTGAGTACTCAAGCGACTGGTCATCTCGATAGATTTTAATGTTTGATTTGAATCCCTGCTTAGAAGTGGTTGCAACGCACACACACGTATCTACCATTTTTCCATTGCGACGTTAACGCCTGAGTTGTGGTGTTAACCGGATAAGTGAAATCATCTTCACACATTCAATCGCTGTGGGCTGAAGGAGGCATAAGTATATCTGAGAAATTCGTAATCAAAAGATGATAAGTGGTGTAAAGATTCGTAGTGCCGCACAGTCAAAGACTGCACGTGGGCGATATTACTGTGAGGTTGACCAGGCCTAGACAGATATGAGAAATAGAGAATAAAGATGGTAGTGAGACTCCAGCGTGTTTCAACATGCAGCTCACTACCGGTGGCCAATCAATTTAGCACAGTGTTAGCCGCACAGCACAGAAGTACTGTACGATTGCACATTCGTGCGTTATTGTGTTGTTAAAAGATAAAGGTAAGCGTGAAAAAAGGAAAACATGTTAACATCAAAAGCACACCTTGAAGATTAGCCTCCCGATTGATGAATCCCATGTTGGCAAGCACCTCAAGCTGTGATGCGTATCTGCTTTCCGGTGGTGGCTGTAAATAGAGCGAGAAAGAAATTGTAAATATGTGGTAGTGTGTGTTAAGATTTTACGAAGATTTGACCCGAATTCGCATCAAGCCATTCCAGCAGTAACAAAAATAAAGATCGCGCATTAAGGCGGTCGTTTCGATTGGTTGCAATTGCTCTCTGAATGTGTGCTGCTTTCATCAAGGATAGGAAATATTACATAAATTAAGTCTGAAGTCAAGCCTGATCCATGCAAAGTGCGGCACAGTCATGGACGGCACATGGGCTAAGATATTGTTAGGTTGCCAGGCCTAGACTGATATGAGAGGGAAATAGAAATAGCAGTGGGACTTCAGCTGCTTCCGCGTGAAGCTCACTACCAGTGGCAAATCAATTTAGCACGGCATTGACCAAACAGCACAGAAGTACTGCACAATGAGATAGTGAGCGTGCTTCACGGGGAATATTATATTTTATTCAACTTCGTCATGTCAACTACTGTGGCACTGCATCGTTGTTCAAACGTATCAGTGTAGCTGTTCCTTTGGTTCCGGTGGTGCCGTGGAGAGGGAGCACTTGCTGCGTGGGCAACAGCTAGTTCTCCATATTGAACTGCCCTGGCGTACATCTCAATTCACCAATGGAGGACATTCCAGTCCGCTTCTACGGATAATAACACGGGAAGCAGCAGATACCGGTTAAAAGCTATGGCTCGATTGGGGTAGAGCTTAGCGCCTGAGTATGCTTTCGGTGGTGGGAGAGATTTTCAGGTCTCATTGGAAGACTACCGTTTGCCTCCAGCTGGTAACCCTATTGTCAACAAAACTCGGCAGATGGAAAGATGGTTAGAGCGCTTCTTCTCTCTCTAATCTAGGTACAGTACGGTTTTACCGAATGTACATGAAAATGTTGATCACTTGCCAACCATTGAATATCTAGATACTTTCCCTACTCTTGATGAGCTCAATAGGGCAATCGAAAGGTTAGCGAATGGGAAGGCCCCTGGTGACGACGGAATTCTAACTGAGCTCATCAAATGCTGCAAGACAGCATTAATACAGTCTCTTCACCATTTGCTTCTTCAGTGCTGGCGAGACACGAAGATCATCACGCTATTTAACAATAAGGGTGATAGAGGCGACTGCAGCAATTAGAGAGGAATCTCTTTTTTGTATGTTGAATACAAGTATGGTAAAGTCTTACAGATCCGGTTACAAGTTTCAGGTGATAGTTTGCTTCGAATCTTAATGTGGCTTCCGCAAGAGAAGATCAACCGTTGACATGATTTTCTCCCTGAGACAACTTCAAGAAACGTGTCGGGAACAGCGTATGTCATTATACGTTGTTTTTATTGATTTAACGAAGGCATTCGACTATGTCAGCATGGAGGGTATTCACAAAATACTTGATCTTATAGGCTGCCCCCAAAGACTGCTCAAACTCGTTATTTCGTTCTACTACCTACTCACGCGAAGTGATGGCAAGCTTTTCAACCTGAACCGGTTGAGAGCACGGGATGTGGTAATCCGTGACCTGCTTTTTGCCGACGATGCAGACATTATTGTTCACTCCCAAGAACACCTCCAGTCGCTAAATGGACTGTTTATCTTCGACATGCAAAGACTTTGGGCTAATAATCAGCATGAGCAATACCAAAGTCATTGGTCAATGGATTGTATCGCCAACAATCATCATTGTTGGAAACTGTCAGCTTGAATCAGTACATAATTTCACACATTTTGGCTCAGCCGTTGAAGATAACCTCTCGTTAGATACAGAGATTGATAAGCGGATTGGCAGAGCAGCTGTCATTTTGTCACGCTTGAACTTTCGTATCGGGGTCAGCCGCAAGTTAACCGTGAATACGAACATGATGGTATAGAGCGCGTGCTGTACTGAATGCTTTACTTTACGGCAATGAAACCTGGACCATCCACGCAACACACCTACGAAAGCTGAATGCTTTTCATTTAAGAAGCATCCGTCGTATCTTGAACATATCATAGATGAACAGGGTGACTAATGCTGAAGTGCTTACAAAAGCTGGTCTACAGAGCATGTTCACCCTACTACGACAGCGCCGCCTGTGGTGGCTTGGTCATGTCTACAGAATGGAAAATAGTCGTATTCCGAAAGATCTATTCTATAGTGAGTTGCAATTAGGAAGTCGACCATTGGGCAGACCGCACTTGCGGTACAGCGGCGTTAGCAGGATGTATGAAAGCTCTTGGCATTAACCCCGCGAGTTGCGATGAACTTGCTTTTGACCGCACCCATTAGATGCATTGTGTAAGGCGTCGTATGCAAGCTTGGGAGGAGCAGATACACCTCTTGGCTGCTGATGACGATCGACTGCCTTTCCCGAATCGGACTGTTTAGTCATTCGAAAAGCTGTGGAACATGAAAAAATCATGCGATTGTGATGTACATCCATGGTCGTCATCGATTGATGGAAGCCAACACACAGTATGTTAGTAGTATGTTATCCCAAGTACAGTCTGACTGTGTGGACTTTTGCCAAGCTACGGGCTTGTGGCTTCATAATGAAACCTCGTTCACCCTAATGGAGCGTCAAGTGTGTGAATGAATATTAAGTGAACATTATAACGACAAAGGTGCTTACAAGATTGCCTTGTTGTGAGCGAAGCATATCGCTGAAGGCAGATGTATTCCCAGACGAAGTCTGAGTACCGGACATGACGTTCAGCATGCTCGCGAGAAGCGTTGCAAGTTCCGCTTGATTTTGAGTTCCCGTGGTGTTGGACGCCGTAGTGCCAGTTTGACCGGTTTGAGTAGTCGGAGTTTCTGCAGAGGCTTGCGTCGTTTGTTCAGTGCCTGGTGGGGCTGGAACGCCAAAACCAGTCAATACACCGGGAGCTTCTTGCTGGAGAGTTCGTAAGCCATTTTGTATCTGCATCATAGCCTATAAAAATGGACCGGAAATTCAAAAGCGAAAATAAGTTTCGGCATATTTGAGGATTGCCCTGTGTTATAGCGCAATATAACACAAGAAACGGTAGTTAACAGTGTCTTTGTAACCCTATGTGTTCCCGCCTTGTTGCAGAAAAGTACGATCTTGGAATAGTAACCATGTGAAGCTCAGTTAAAAAGTTGCTCCGAACACGAGAAAAAGGGCGCTACATTGTACACTTGCACGTGAGAAAATGCTTACAAACATGGTTCTATCACATATGATTTTAATTGTCGTGTGCTAAATTGTTTGGCCATTGCTAGTGAGATGCATGCTGAAACAAGCTGGAGTCTCGCTACCATTTGTATTTTATTTCTCGTATCTCTCTAGGCTTTCATACATACATACATCTCTCTAGGACTGGCCAACTTGACAGCGTTTTAGCTCACGTGCAGTCTGACTGTGCGGTAATGCTTCGCTCCACGTTTGTGACATTATACACATATGGCAGTATTTAGAGTATGGTATGAAAGCACAAGCCTCATCCAGGCAAAGTGCCGCATAGTCAGTGACTGCACGTGGGCTAAGATACTGTCAGGTTGCCCAGGCATAGACAGATGAGGGGGGAATAGAAATGGTGGTAAGACTCCAGCGCGTTTCAGACTGCAACTCACTACCGTTGGCCAATCAATTTAACACGATGTTAGCCGCACAGCATATAAAGGCTGCACGATTGCACATCAGTGCACATCCGTGTATTTAGAGTATCAGAGATGCAAATGTGGGTTTGGGTGTAGCAGCTTCCATTACAATGATCATTGGTTCGTTGATTGCAGCCTATGGTGGCGATTAAAACATTCACATAAGCAACGAATCAGACCACCTGTGTTAGAATGGAATCTTGGTTTCACATGCTTAGGATGACAGTGCAAAGCACGCGGGAAACTGTCCAGTGTGACAAACTAACCTGTAGCGCGCGTGGATTTCGTAGCATGTTCAAAAACGCGGGTTGGTTCAGTTGATTGGCCAACTGTGGTACCATTTGTCGCATTCGATCGCGCACACTCGGGTCCACGCTAGCGATCATCGGGTTGTTCATCATGAGGCCCTCCATCACCGAGGGGTCCGCACTCATCGCTTCTAACATTGCTTGAACATAAGGCACCTGGAGAAGGGAAAACGAAAGAATCATCAACATGACATCAGAGTGTCTACGAAATATGTCAAATGTCTCTATTTTATAATTACTATTGTCATAATTCAAGCTGTTGCTTTTCATAGTGAATTCGGTACCAAAGAAGATTGAAAGATAAATCTGCCAGAATTTCGCATGCGTATTGGCAACCACAACTGTCTTTCGATAGCTGATACAAGTTCAAGTGCAGCAATATCATATCTCAAATCTCATATCTGTCTAGGCCTGGGCAACCATGACGTGTAGTCTGTGACTGCACGGCACTTTGCCTGGATCAGGCTTGTGATTTCATACGTTAATATTAAAAAAGCTAGTTCCTGGGAAAGTATGTATGTATGAAAGCACAAGCCTGATCCAGGCAAAGTGCCGTACAGTCAGAGACCGCACGTGGGCTAAGATACTGTCAGGTTGCCCAGGCCTAGAAAGATATGTGAAAGGAAATAGAAATGGTAGTGAGAATCCAGCCTGTTTCAGCATGCAGCTCACCACCGATGGCCAATCGATTTAGCACGGTGGTAGCCGCACAGCACAACACACAGTAGTAGTATGTTAGCCGAGTACAGTCTATGACTGTGTGGACTTTTGCCGAGTTACGGGCTTCATAAACGCATGTCGAAAGTAACTATCTCTTAATGAAACGTCGTTCAGCCAGATGGAGCGTCAAGTGTGAATGAATATTAAGTGAACATTATAACGACAAAGGTGCTTACAAGATTGCCTTGTTGTGAGCGAAGCATATCGCTGAAGGCAGATGTATTCCCAGACGAAGTCTGAGTACCGGACATGACGTTCAGCATGCTCGCGAGAAGCGTTGCAAGTTCCGCTTGATTTTGAGTTCCCGTGGTGTTGGACGCCGTAGTGCCAGTTTGACCGGTTTGAGTAGTCGGAGTTTCTGCAGAGGCTTGCGTCGTTTGCTCAGTGCCTGGTGGGGCTGGAACGCCAAAACCAGTCAATACACCGGGAGCTTCTTGCTGCAGCGTTCGTAAGCCATTTTGTATCTGCATCATAGCCTATAAAAATGGACCGAAAATTCAAAAGCGAAAATAAGTTTCGGCATATTCGAGGATTGCCCTGTGTTATAGAGCAATATAACACAAGAAACGGTAGTTAACAGTGTCTTTGTAACCCTATGTGTTCCCGCCTTGTTGCAGAAAAGTACGATCTTGGAATAGTAACCATGTGAAGCTCAGTTAAAAAGTTGCTCCGAACACGAGAAAAAGGGCGCTACATTGTACACTTGCACGTGAGAAAATGCTTACAAACATGGTTCTATCACATATGATTTTAATTGTCGTGTGCTAAATTGTTTGGCCATTGCTAGTGAGATGCATGCTGAAACAAGCTGGAGTCTCGCTACCATTTGTATTTTATTTCTCGTATCTCTCTAGGCTTTCATACATACATACATCTCTCTAGGACTGGCCAACTTGACAGCGTTTTAGCTCACGTGCAGTCTGACTGTGCGGTAATGCTTCGCTCCACGTTTGTGACATTATACACATATGGCAGTATTTAGAGTATGGTATGAAAGCACAAGCCTCATCCAGGCAAAGTGCCGCATAGTCAGTGACTGCACGTGGGCTAAGATACTGTCAGGTTGCCCAGGCATAGACAGATGAGGGGGGAATAGAAATGGTGGTAAGACTCCAGCGCGTTTCAGACTGCAACTCACTACCGTTGGCCAATCAATTTAACACGATGTTAGCCGCACAGCATATAAAGGCTGCACGATTGCACATCAGTGCACATCCGTGTATTTAGAGTATCAGAGATGCAAATGTGGGTTTGGGTGTAGCAGCTTCCATTACAATGATCATTGGTTCGTTGATTGCAGCCTATGGTGGCGATTAAAACATTCACATAAGCAACGAATCAGACCACCTGTGTTAGAATGGAATCTTGGTTTCACATGCTTAGGATGACAGTGCAAAGCACGCGGGAAACTGTCCAGTGTGACAAACTAACCTGTAGCGCGCGTGGATTTCGTAGCATGTTCAAAAACGCGGGTTGGTTCAGTTGATTGGCCAACTGTGGTACCATTTGTCGCATTCGATCGCGCACACTCGGGTCCACGCTAGCGATCATCGGGTTGTTCATCATGAGGCCCTCCATCACCGAGGGGTCCGCACTCATCGCTTCTAACATTGCTTGAACATAAGGCACCTGGAGAAGGGAAAACGAAAGAATCATCAACATGACATCAGAGTGTCTACGAAATATGTCAAATGTCTCTATTTTATAATTACTATTGTCATAATTCAAGCTGTTGCTTTTCATAGTGAATTCGGTACCAAAGAAGATTGAAAGATAAATCTGCCAGAATTTCGCATGCGTATTGGCAACCACAACTGTCTTTCGATAGCTGATACAAGTTCAAGTGCAGCAATATCATATCTCAAATCTCATATCTGTCTAGGCCTGGGCAACCATGACGTGTAGTCTGTGACTGCACGGCACTTTGCCTGGATCAGGCTTGTGATTTCATACGTTAATGATGTATTATTGTGGTTTGGATAACGTTATTTGCGTATCAAGTGGGAGTAATAGGACGCACGATAAGAAAATCGGAAGTTGTCTTGCTCACGTCGTTCTATTTCTTCGTTACTTAATTATTGTTTACATGTGGCAGAGGGGCATGCGTCTCAACCCAGTTTGAGTACTTTGTGCTGTGCGGATAACACCGTGCTAAATTGATTGACTGCATGCTGAAACAGGCTGGAGTCTAACTACCATTTCCTAATATCTGTCTAGGCCTGGGCAACCTGACAGTAACTTAGCCCATGTGAAGTCTCTGGCTGTGCGGCACTTTGCCTGGATCAGGCTTGTGCCGTGATTGAATAGTTTGGTCCACCAGATGCATACAAGCGCAACCTGTTTACCATTCTTCCACTGTTTCAGGCGCATGCGGATGCTGATCTTACTATCCCTACAGCAGGAAACCGGTCGTGGGGTGTATGCGTGATGGAAATGCACGCAAATGAACCATTTAGTGGTGTTGTATGCGTATTAATATGGGGCTATAACGCTGAACACTAGTCTATCCCTGGAGAGAAACATCTCGGCGATAGTTGAAAATGTGCCGATTCCTTATATAGGAAACCGAGCGTAGTCGTAAAGTACGTTAAACCTGTACGATTCTCAATTGCGTGCATTAGACTTGGCCGTTTCACTGGATAATCTTACATTTAGGAGATGGAGATTATCAGGTTCCTTGAATTTATAATATTTCCAGCCCATGCAGACATTTTTAGTGTATGTGCATTTTGTATAGTGCGTATATGTTATGTTATGTGCGACTATCTCCTCTTGGAGGATGAGTCGGCTTCATTTAAGAGTCTTGGGGCGTCCCCAGCATCACTCGGAGTGCGTATAAAAGAATGGTGATGTTTCACAGATCAGTCACGTCATCATTAAAAGCACAGTTCTGAAGCCAAATAATGCGCTGGGCAAGATAAAGCGGAACAATCGTATAACGGGTATAAATAAAGTTGCATATGATTGCTCTTTACGGTTGATGAACGAAGGCAGAACGAACCTGGAATGCATTTGATAAGAGCTCTGGATTCGACGAAACTTGCTGGAGCATGGATTGCATCAAATCTGTATTTTGCGGATTTGTCCCTGTAGCGGGGGTGGATGTAGTTGACGGTGCAGTTCCTGTATTTTGAACCCATGGGTTGGGCATTGGTTCGTTGCCGGAAGTTGTGGTTGGGGAAGCTGGAAAAAAGTTGCATGTAACGAAGTGTTTCCGGGCAAATGATACAACAGGAAACATCAAAGCAAACAAAGTGTCATGTCACGTGACGAATTAAACAGCATGGTTCAAGGCAAAACATAGTAAATTCGCAACATCATATAAGTCAGAAATCGTGTCAGCAGACAAAAGTAGGAACAATCTGGTGGTTGTATAATTTTTGTAGTTGTCACAAAAAGGGATAACGCGTGAAGGCATAACGAAAATTGTCTCGATTAAAATTCAGACCCCAAGTTGATCATGTGAATTTTTCTTTACTATCATTTTTAGATTTCTGAAAAATTAAATGTCAAGAGGGCTCTCTGTATAAAAAATAGTGCGACCAGGTTGAGGAATTCCATCAAAAAGCATAAGCATCAGGACTGAAAAATTGAATTTGGTGTGAGAATGGCTACGGATGAAACTGTAGGCCTGGAATGAAATAAAATTGCAGTAGAGTATGACGGACTGTGCGTGTGCTGACGTACTGGCAGTTTACCCAAGTCTGAAGAATATATCAAAGTGAAGCCGCAGTGATTTAACGCCCTTAATTTCAGCATATGAAATTTTATGCAAAAATTTGTACTCCACACCAGCAGATCCGTGTGATTAGAATGCATAATCGCTTACAAGGTATGGTATGACAAGAGATTTTGATGGATTATTAGCATCAAAGCAAATGAAGACGTGTAAGCTGATACACGAGTCACTGATCATGGAAAAAAACTATAACGATGACAAAACAACTGAACTTACAAACTAACTCTGAAAAGGGGTTCGCAGCAGATGCAGAACTGTTCATGCTAGTAGCAGCATCCATAAGAGGCTCCTGGACATCTCGAAAGAAGCGTTGTAAATGGCCCATGCCTCCGGGAATCGATTCCAAATTCAGCATCATGCGATCATAATTGCGTACCATTTCTTCCATCATAGCAGGATTTCTCGCAAGTTCCATCGACTGTCGCAAGAGTTCGGGGTTGTTCAGCATGTGCCCGACTTCAGGATTTCGCTGATTTAGAAAGATTCAAAGTAATAAACAATTGAAAGGCTTGAAAGACATGTATAATAAATCTTGCACTAAATGTAACGATGGCATCGAGCAATTGAGAATTCAGCGATTACTATTAGTTTAATCGCAATCGTAGGACAGCAATCGATCAGCAACGCGAGGATTAAAGAGGCAGCAAGATTTCAAAATCGCATATCACAAGCACTTTGTGGAAATCGAAAAGGCGGCTCTGTAAGGGTAGATAGTCTTTTATACCGTTCAAGCAGATGAAAGCCTTAGCAAATAAACCACACGTGGTTAGGGCGGCTCATCTCCCTAGTTGGGGCACGCACGATAAGAATTCACGGTGATGCGTTTGTTAAACACATTATCTTGGAGTTCTTCATCAATCTTGTACGTCACGTGACGATGATACCTTTTTACGATGTATGACGGTGAAGACGCAAGGAAACTGTCGTGCTGTTGTTTCACTACACGTTTACAACACTTGATTGTATACATGCTTAGTTCAAGACGTAGACACATTATCCTTGCGTTCGTTTAGGCCTAATCTCTTCCAGGTTTCGTAGCTTTTAATGCCCGCTTTCAATTTATTTTACCGTTTCACTGCTGTAACGCATGCATGCATGAAAGCACAAGCCTGATCCAGGCAAAGTGACGCTGTAAGGTGGCTAGGAACTCATTACATGCTACCGTTTTAATACTGTCCACTGAGTAGATAAGGACAGGGTGTCAAAACACTATGGTATGGTATGAAAGCACAAGCCTGATCCACACAAAGCGGCATACAGTCATAGACTGGACGTGGGCTAAGATACTGTCAGGTTGCACAGGCCTAGACAGATATGAGAAGCGAAAATAAAATAGAAATGGCAGTGAGACTCCAACGTGTTTTCGCATGCAGCTCACTGCCTAAGGCAATTCAATTTAGCACCGTTAGCTGCACCGCACAACGGTGCAGCACAATTGTACCTCCATGCGACGTCAAAACACTAGAACTCAAATAAATAGATATGAACATTATGTAATAAATTAAATGTATATCAAAGCGGAATCTTTATATTTTACCTCCATAAGTTCACGCATTTGTGGATTAGCTTCGAATAAGCTGCGCACCACATCCGGGTTGCTCATTAGTGACTGTACCATTGGATTGTCTAACATTCTACGCAACATCTCTGGATTCTGCATCACTTGATTTTGTAAATTCCGTTGCATGTTAGCGAATGACGTACCTAGAGGTAAAACAAAGATGAGTTTAACAGAGAGAGGTAGATACAAGCATGACAAAAATAAAACATCCGTAGTTAGACTTTATTCGGTCTAAAAACAATCAAAACGGCAATGATCAGCTAACGAAGCTAGATTCACGAGTGCATTTAGCTGAGGGTAGTACTCAGTAAGTTTGGGTGTGCTATATCTCGCAAAACAATACTATATATGCACCATTCAGTAATGTGATCAACTTTGGTGGACCCAGCCGCAAACTTTTATCGAATTGATAGGTGCCTAATCGCTGAGGACTGAAACCCACTGAACTTTGTACGAATTATATTGGTTGCAGTGATTCGGGCCTGCTCGGGCGGCCATGTTATAGACTAACTGCCAATAGTGATGGGCTGTAATTAGGGATTAAAAAGGGGGTGGTCGTTGTAGAGGAAAATCAACACAATAACTGCGAGTACCTTTATGTTTCTACATCTAATGGTCCTGTGGATTACTAAATTTCCTAGTAAAACATCCATTTTATCGGAGATGATAATAGTGTACGACTAAAAACAAAATCATTTAGCTTGTTCTTGTTACGGGTACCGTTATTCAGTAGAAACTCAGCAATACTGGCACCAATTTCGTTCGTGCACCTCTACTTTGCTTCTCGCACGAGATGAATGGACGAAATCCGTCGACGAAGGCACTGGTGTTGATGCTATATTTTTGGATTTCTCCAAGGCATTCGACCGTGTGCATCACGACATCCTTCTCCTTAAACTCGCTTCCTACGGCGTTGGATCATCCCTCGTATCATGGATGAAATACTTCCTATGCGATCGCTCTCTGTGTTTGTGTGAGCGACTGCTACTCAGCTCCCTTTCCAATCAAGTGTGGTTTGCCGCAAGGTTCTGCTCTTCGTTCAAGAATTTTCATTATCTTTATCAACGATATCGGACAAGACATTGAATCCCCGTTCCACCTCTTTGCTGATGATGTCAAACTTTGGCGCTCTCTTAAATCGTCTGATGATTCCCGTGTCTTACAAGACGACTTAGATCGCCTACATTGTTGGTCCTCACGAAACTATCTTCCATTCAACGCATCCAAGTGCAGCGTTCTCCCCATCCGTCACTCAGCTTGTTTTACCTACCGTTTGGGGCAAACAACACTTCAACGCGTTCGGCAAGAAAAGGATCTTGGACTTATCATTCAGCAAGACCTTGGTTGCACAGAACAATGCGAACGTGCAGCAGCTGCAGCCAACCGCAACACCGGCCTACTTCGCCGCGCCCTCGGCAAGTTCGACCGGTTTCTTTTCCCGGCTCTGTTGAACATTTACATCCGGCCACACTTGGAATACGCAGTGCAGGCTTGGCCGCCGTGGGTATGCAAGGATATGTCACTACTCGAAAACGTCCAACGGCGTGCGACAAAGCTCGTCCGCGGTATGCGCTACTTGCCATACGAGAGATTACGCCGTTTAAACACATACTCCGTTACGTACCGTGGAGACATGATACTTACATACCGGATACTGAGCCACTCCTCCCATCCATGCAGCTCCCTGCTCGTCCCATCTATCAGCACAAATCTCCGAGGACATGGACTTAAATTGCTACATCAGCAACCATTTCGATCGACACGGATGTGCAATCGTACAGTACTTATGTGCTGTGCGGCTAACACCGTGCTAAATTGATTGGCCACCGGTGGTGAGCTGCATGCTGAAACACGCTGGAGTCTCACTATCATTTCTATTTTCTTTCTCATATCTGTCTAGGCCTGGGCAACCTGACAGTATCTTAGCCCACGTGCAGTCTCTGACTGTGCGGCACTTTGCCTGGATCAGGCTTGTGCTTTCATACATACATCAGCAAAGCCGACTGGAATGGAATGCTCTTCCATGCAAGCTGTTTGAATCCACTTCTTTCGGTTCTTTCAAAGGTCTCCTCGATTCCCACCTCCATGAAATCTCCCACTCTCAAGACACTAATACCCCCCGTGGAAACGGTAAGTTCTTTTTCTGTGCCATTTGCATCTTCGTCACTACCCCTCTGACATTTCTCCAGGTTTATTGCTCTTCCAGATCCCAGTATCGGAAGTCCAAGCGCAGGCAGTCTCAGCTGACCCTGTTCCGGAGGATGTGGTGGGTAGCGGTGTCCCGGGTTGACGCCCTACCTGTCCAAATGCCACAAAAAACCACTGATGGTGCAGGCTAACGCTATAAGGCCTTGGAAACTCGAACATTTTACTATTCTTTTCTTTTCGGCCCACCGCACAATCCACCCTGCGGTTTGTACAAGCTCCCCGCTTTTTATACCGTAATAAACTAATGACTATTGACTTATTCGAGGTTGATCACCTGTAGTGCGAAGCATACAAAGAGTTGAGATGTGTCGATGTCAATTTGTCCATATTAATTAGACAACATGGCTTTTTAAAGGCAAGATTTTTGAAGCATCGGTGGAGGTAGACATTTTTCAGTGCAATGACTAAATGACTGGTAAATAATTGATGTGCAGAAAACATAAATCAACAGTCCGGTTGATTCAAATTTGCATGCAGTGTTGAGTCAATTGATGATTGAAAGAAATGTGTATCGTGGCGCTCACTGAATTGAATCGAGGATTCATACAAAATAGCCAATATCGAAACCACTTCACAAAAATACAAGTTGCTACACATCTATCCGCGCATTAGTGTTGTGGGTCTGTTGAGAATGGGTGGAAAACGGGAAATCTTTAAATGACCTATTTGAATCTTATGGCAGCTTAATGTATCTCCTTTAGTATTGCTGTGAAACAGAAGCGCTGAAATTAACTAAAACTAAAAAATACCATATAACGGCATCAGCGTTCCCTGGTTGTCAGACAGTAAGTGTGATTCAATTGATCAGCCTCTTTTCAAGTAGGCTGTGAAAGCCTTTATATTACTTGGCGGAAAGTTGACCGTTTAAACCGTTGAACTATTCAATGAATCTTTGACCAGTAAAATGGTCCAAAAAATGATTATGTATGATGACTCCAAATAAGTAACTCAACATTCCGAAAACTTACCGCCTGTACCAAAAATATCAACTGGGTTAGTAGATGTTGGTAGACTACTAGGAGTGGCAGTGGAAGTGGTTACATTAGGATTGGTAGTTGAAGTATTCGTTGACACCTGTTGCAAATTTATAAAATAGCAAAAAATACTTGAGGTTTAGGATTCTGAAATATAACTTAAAAGCACCACCTACTCGTATGACAAGGTGCACGACTGAATTTTCTTTTATTTTCAGGTCAGTTAGATTTTCTTCGTCTTTTAATATACGACCAGCAAAAATCAAGCATATTCTATCGACAGAAGTTTCAAACACTTCAGATACTTGAGTGCGTAGCTTTAAATAATGAGAAATGGCACGTGTGAACAAACCTCTTTTATAAGGCATCCATCAGATACTTGAACGGACTTCTCTTGCTGAGGCGTTTTAATTCTAACCGTTAACAATGACATATCAATCAAAACTAAACGACCCGCTGGTCTTGAAGACTGATTAAAACAAAGTAAAATATTTAAATTGATGTTCAAAAACATATATAAAGTTATCTTGAAAATCGTACTTTACCACTTTACGTAACACAATATCAGTTTCATTCAGTTCAGTTCAGTTTGCACAGTTACACACGCCTGTGTTACGAATCAATCCTGGTAGTGGCGGGTGTTTTCAAGCACACCTCCGAAAGAATCTGGGCACTCGTTTTGACTTGGTTGACTATCGCCCTGTGATACTGATACTGATACTGTTACTGCATAGGACAGTATGTGGCTAACGAGCCAATCGAGCGTACAGAATTTCTTTTGGTGGAAATCTGTAGAGAAGCACCCACAACTGCCAAAAATGTTTTTCTTTTTGTTAATTTGAAATCTTCGACGATAACGACGCCAAGAGATTATCCGGGTTGTATTTAGGAAGCACCTCATTTTCAATGATGCTGGAAAAAGAAAAAGCAGTTCCTCTTCACCAGCACAGTGAGAGGTCAGCTGAAGTAGAATCGTGTATAATAATAAAAAACACAGAGAACTTTAGCCTTTACTTGATTTACAGGATAACGCTAAATGGTGAACTGCCTAACTTTTTAAAGTAATTAGGGAGAGTATTCAGGAAAAATCTTACCCCAGTTGCGGTCCAAACCATGCTAGAGACTCTAGACGTCAGGATATAATTACTTCTGGAAGAATGTTCAAGACGTTTACAACCTTTAGGCTGAAAAAGTGTTTCCTGGAGTCTGCCGAGGTCGTTTCTCAGCACATTAGACTGAATGGCCCCGGGTGCCAAGCTCGGGACTTAAGATTAAGTGGTCGTTCATTGGCACGGCACTTAAACCCTTCAAGATCTTTTAGGTTTCAATTAAGTCACCTTTTAAGCGATGGCGCCTAAGGGAGAAAAGATCAAGAGACATCAGGCGCGCAGCATACGGTTTTTCCCTCGCTGACCCTCAATCATGCGAGTTGCAAGGCGCTGTTCGCTTTCAAGTCGAAAGATTTCCTTTTTGTAGTTAGGACATCAAGCCTGAACGCAATATTCGAGATGCGGCCTAACTAATGCCTTGTAAAGCGGCAGGAATACATCAGGTCTTCAGCTCGATAGCACTGATTTCATTCCAAAAAGTACCTTGCGTGCATGCTGAGCCGCAGCGGCACATTGGTCATCCCATTTGAAGGCAGCCCTAACCAGTACTCACAAATCCTTAACGTACTGTGCGGCGTTAACACTGAGAGAATTTCCCGACACCTGTACCGGAATCTTAGCACCCAGTGCTGATAAAAGTTTGCTTTCATTAAGGTTCAGAGGGAGATCCCACTGGTGTGACTAGTATATGACCAGCTCGATGTCGTGCATCAAGGTATCTTCATCCGTTGATCCGAAGAACTTCACATGAAGATGAAGCATGGACACTTCAAGGCAGATGACAAGTCATCAATGAAGATTAGGGATAGAAGAGGACTGAGTACCGACCCTTGAAGGACAGAACTGATCACGTCGATTTGGCTAGACAACGTGGATCCAACCCGAACTCTGAATGTCCTACCTGTAAGGAATGCTTTTATCCAAGCAAGTAGAATACCCTGTATGCCTTTTGCGGCTGTCTAGATCTCTAGGAGGCGGTGACTCACGGAATCAAAAGCCTTGCTAAAATCTAAGTAGAGGGCTTCGACTGGCTTTCCTTCGTCCAGCATTTTAGTTGCCGTATCGAGAAAACTAAGAAGTTTAGTCAGGCAGGATCTACTCTTGAGAAATCCATGTTGAGTTACACTCAACAGAGAATGCCGACTAAGATGCTGACAGATTTTGTCACACAATAGTTGTTCTAGTACTTTTGAGACTATGCTAGTTAGGCTGACATGACTATGGTTCCCAACAGTTGACCTGCAACCACCCTTGTGTATTGGCTCGACTACGGCTTCCTTCCACTTGCTGGGAACCACTCCAAGTTGCAGGCATGAATTAAAGAGCAGGCAAGATTTTTTAAGCATAATTCAGTGAATGCCATCCGGTCCCTCAGATTTGTTGACGCGATCATGGATAAGTGCATCATTCACCTCATCCTTATTGAAGGACAACTCATCTAATACAGGCAAAGCAGACCCGACGGTGCGGTTGAAGCATTATCCAGTCGTTAAACGCTACTGAAAATCTTTTCCAATCGCCTCGGTTGCAGGGCAGCTACGTCGACATTTATTGTCTTTAGCTAATTGTTAATCACAGCAGATTTTATTACGCCTCTGATATTCGAGACGTCTTCATGAAATCCAGGAAGCATTGACCGGATGTTTCAGGTTCCCAGTTTAAGAACTGACCATTGTTGTTTAGTAGTTCGTTTCGCTGGTGCGGAAAAATAGGGTCTCCTTGTCGGTTGATTCCTAATCCCCATGCATCCAATGAGGATAGCAGACCGTGGCGAGACCTGGAAGGAGGCTATAATATCTTATTTGTACGCTACATGTGCAAATGCGTCTGGTGTTTTCCTGGTCTTCCTTCGGATACGCATCTTTTTATAGCTGAGACAAGAATGGTAAAAACGTGTTTCTAATCATCAGGCTGGTTAGATTTCTACGTGCAGTTCAGTGCCTTAGCTTACTAGCCAGCTAAATTCACAAAAAAATCGAAAAAGCTCAAAAACGTTCATTGCTTTAAACGATATAAAAATATTTCACTACAATGGTATTTCTTCTGATTACCAAAATTGAATAAACCCGAAGTTTCTTCGCATATTTATCTTTGTTGAAGGAAAACAAACAACTAATGATTACGAATAAGCTGTTTCTTATGATGTTTTCTGAAGAACTTACCTTAAATTTGATGCATACATTGGTTCAACAAAATAGGACATGATTGCAAATAGAGGACTTCATGGTTATAGGATTTTGGGGTTTGCCAACACATGTCGAATGCTCTGTTCGGCAAACTATTTTAACCGTATACTCAAATTTATATTTTAGCTCAGATGTATAAAGGATTCTGTTCTAACCGATTTGTTAATTTTTAAAAACAAAATCAATATACACGCACTATCACGGGGCAACCGTTTGCCGAGGAATAAAAGAGTGACAAATGTTGAAAGCTGGAAAACGAGACTGAGCTATAAATTCAGCGCTGCATTGCAAGATTATTTATGACTCAAATTCTTCGAAAATAGCACCAGAAGAATGTTTTCATGCAAACTAATTCTCTTACAGATGAAAACTATATTTAAGACAAATATTCACTCTTTATTTCGTTTGCACTTCGAGCGAGCTCTGTATATGCGAGCTGATCTCGACGAGAAACATTTAACGGAAGTTTCTCAAGTTGCTCACATTTGAATATTGCCCACAGCTCATGCTTTGGACATGAACATGGAAACCCACTATTTGTTTAACGCTCATTTCACAGCCAAATCGATGGAAAATCTAAAGTTTAAGCTGACAATTGAAATTTATTTGTCTCCTGAATACGTTATTTTAACAATTTCTTCTCACCTATTTAAAGTTTGTAGGTATAAAATTCTTTTAGCTCAAACAAAGATTGTCACTCAACAACCCGTATGATGCTGTGCAGAGAGAACACTAAAAATCAGTCAACTTCAGTCAAACAAATCAAATTAATTGAAAACTTTTACTTATATTGATACTAAATCAAAATTTCACCTGTTTCGTGCTATTTACTAAGATCAGGCTAATCTCTGAAAAAGTTTTCAGCTTCCTCTTGCTTTCTAACTAATCAAGCATAAATATTCTTTCCACAACTTGCCGATCTGGTAACAGGAGAAATATGTTGTACCATCATCAGGAATACAGTACTGATACACGAAAGTGCAATGAGAGTTGATAACATTTAATAAATGAACACAATAGTATTAAAAAACGAATACGTTATTATTTCACTGAAACGTGACTAGCTGAATGCAAGTAACTATGTTTTCTCCTCATCGCAACAAACACATTGACGCGGGTGCTCCACCCTGTCACGAAAACATTGACTGTCCACAAAGACTCTAATGATATTAACTTAGCAGCACGCATGTTTTAAGAACTGGCCCAAATTTTTGACAGTTTGCGTGAGATAAAGATATTGAATTTGTTCTTTCAATATCAGTCACCTTTTAAAAGCCTCCACTAGGGTCCCAGACTGTGCAACATCTCACCCACAATAGTAAATTGTTTAAAACATTGTTGTCTCGAATTACACAGTCGTTCTATTCTAATTCTTGAATTTCTAGTGCCCTTTCTCATACCTTAATCTAATAATAAACTCCATTTCCGAAACTCCGCAACTGCACGTATAACCATTACGCACGCAAAACTCGGGTCTGGTTTCCTGTTGTTTGCACTCGTCAATAAGCGACTGTGCAATTGGATTTACTCGCAATGAAACAGTTGAGGAATAGTTGAAAAACGTTCAACTTGAATGACAGTGCTGTATAAGTTTGCCACGACCACCTTATTCAAATATATGTGCCCACACATATCCAGTTAGGATTCAAATTCGATGTTCAAAGTAATTCAAAGTTTCAATTATTCACAAGGCAAATAATTTACCGTATCCATAGATTAAAATTATAGAGAATGCTTTAAACATCACAAAGGTTTTAGCAAAATGTAATGTTAGCATGTATATTCAGGTGCAGGTTGGATTTGGTCAACATATACTTATCAAGTTCAGCTTTGAACATGTTCAGGCTTCATGCTCAAATGATACATGTGTCAGAGAATTAAATATAAAAAACTCGGACATCAAAGAAAAACCTTAAACAATTTGATCTAGAATGTGGAATTATTAATTTGTAGCCCTGCGATCTGCTTCCACGTGCTTCTTTCCGATGAAACAGGAGTTCAAGTGGGTGATCCACTGTATGCAGAATGTTGAACAGCGGGATGAAGTCACCCGTGAGACGACGGTATGAAAAGTAAAACAGGTTCCGAGTTGCAATCCTCTCCGCGTATGGACTGTTATATAGTCCGGTCACCAGTTTTATAGCGCGGCGGTATACGCCTTGCAGCAACGTGATTTCCTTTTGTAATCATTGGGACCATGCTTGAACCGTGCACTCCATTGTTGTAAGTTGTGTTTTCACTGAGCTGGCATTGTAGCAGTAGGACGTTTCGTCATCAGGCTAGAAGACGTCATCAGCTTAGCTTCTTGCGAAATGTACTCCATTGTTTGCCGTATATATGTGTTAATTATGCGTGATAGTATCTGCTTTGTGAAACTACCGGAAGATTCTACTGAGCAAAGCCGGGGCGGGTTGGAAACAAGCCCCTAATTCCAAAATGCTCCAATCGCACGCGTCTCATATAGACTCTGACAACCAAGTCCAGGTCCTGAGCTGCACGCGTGGTCCTGTTTGACCCGTCGGAATTGCTTCTACTAAAAGGAGAAAGGGTGAAGGCGGCTGACTGGCGCCTCAAAACCAGCTTGCTTTGGGCAGGTGGAGCTCGTAAGTTCATGAAGGCTGTCCACCTGGGGGAAGTAAAATCCCTATCTCAAACCTCAACTGCCTTGTGACTACATCTAATCATGAAAATGACTTCAGGAATCAACCTCGAGGAAAAATCCTGAGCCGGAGTCCCGTTAGGCAGTCCGTATTTTTATTCAACCTCGCCCTGCCAACACCTGCGACTGCATCGTTGTCCCAAGGTATCAACCTAGCTGTTCCTTTGGTTCTGGTGGTGCCGTGGAGAGGGAGAACTTGCTGCATGGGCAACAGCTAGTTCTTCACTTTGAACTGCCCTGGCGTACATCACAACGCACCAATGAAGAAAAAACTCCATTCCGCTTTTGCGGATAATAACACGGGAAGATGCAGAAACCGGTTGAACGTTACGACACAATTGGCGTAGAGCTCAGCTCCTGGGGCTGCTTTCGACGGTGATAGATACTTCCAGGTCTCGCCACGGTCTGCTATCCTCGTTGGATGCATGTGGATTAGGATTTAACCGACAAACAGACCCTATTTTTTCGCACAAGCGAAACGAACTACTAAACAACAAAGGTCAGTTCTTAAACTGGAAACCTGGAACATCCGGTCAATGCTTCCTGGATTTCATAAAGACGTCTCGAATATCAGAGACGTAAGAAAATCTGCTGTGATTAACAATGAGCTAAAGACACTAAATGTCGACGTAGCTGCCCTGTAACCGATGCGATTACCAGACACTGTTATACTA
>JACCGJ010021837.1:0-28458 GCA_013407085.1 Atriophallophorus winterbourni | reverse complement strand
GTACTTGATTGTTTATGCTTCTCTTTCAATTTGACATCTCCATGTCTATCCTGTAATTTTTGAAGCTCTTCTTTGCGCCGGTATTCCGTGTACCGTTTGGCGTATTCTTTATTTATAGAAAACTGCATTGTCTACAAGACAATATTTTCCGTTAGCGCAAACATCCCGATGGATAAAACGTGGAGACTCGATAGTACCATAGAAATGAGCATAAGGATAATTTTAAAAATTAAAATCCCGTTTTGATAACAGTCAAGAAACCACATCACGCATAAATCGAAAGAGGTTTGATTGATAATGATGTTTTGAACAAAGCCGAGTGAAGAAAAACAATCGATATGACACATAACTTGTTCCGTTTGTGCGGTTTCGCTTGTTAGAAATATCACAGGCGGGATTAACGGCCACACACCTAACGTTATTGTATGCATTTGACAAACTCAAACACCGCGTTGCCTAACAGTTGATAACACGCCTGAAAGCGGCGTCATTGTAAATAAAATATAGATATTAACCGATAAAATGTGGACACAGAGATAGGCGTAGCGTTCACAATGTGGCATCTAGTCTTTGTAAAAGGGTAACAAAGCATACAGGAGGGTGAAACGCATCAAGCGCATACCTGGATGTACCTTAACAAATACTGGTTACGATCGGTTTCCGAGAAAAAACCGGTCATTTCATAGAGGTTTCTATAAAAAGTTGAAATCAACGTAGTCAGTTGTCGTGGAGCAAATACATTTATAAAACATAAGTGAAAGCTCACGACCTTGAGGATACACTATGGGAAGAAATAGCACTTCATCGCTTAATTTAAAAACAGCGGACTTCTGGTGCTGCTAGTAGCTTCTGAAAGCAATACATACACAGATAGTAAACCAAGAGCTCTAATCGATCAAGTACTACGCCTGACTGGAAACAGTTAGAGAAGCTGCAACGTCTCAATCGGGCTCTATGGTCATTTAAAGCGCGGTGTACCAACAACATTGTGTGCTAAGGAAGCACGTTCACTGTGGGTGTCGATTAAAAGGAGGCTAACACACATGAAATAGTGTATGTTTCAGCTTTCTTCAGCCCATATGGTGCAGTCATTTGAAACCAAACGAACGATAGACACGAAGGCATTTAAGATGTGAAAGTCAGTTGTAGAGCTTATACGAAAAATCGACCGTGTATCGCCGAAACAGGATATGCCTACTTAACGATAGTATCCGACTCAGAGGAATGTTCATGGTATCAGATACCATCCAAACAGCGTTAGTTTTGATCCTCTTTCGAAAAGAATGTTAACACAGAGAAAACATCAATTAGACGCATGATAAAGCTTGCGAAAGACGGATATTCAAGCAGAAGTCTAGCTACTGAATTCACACAGACCAGCAGCCAATTGCGTAATCAGTGAAATCAAAAAACGCACAATTGAGTAGCGAATTTATTTGGCAATAGCAACAAGCCAAAAGCAAAAATAACAATAATTCGACAATAGCAAAACTAGCTTCAAGGGCGGATCAAAGCAGTGTGAAATGCAATAAAAGGATGTAGAAAATAGTCAAGAGCAAGGGTGAGATCGTACAACAAACATGATATGTAAGTTAAGGCGCATTATGCGTAACAGATAGCACTATTCAACGACCACGTAATCTAACAACTTTACGTAAGAATCAGTCGGCTCAGACTCCGTTCGTTCGTGAAAATCTTCAATCGGGGAACGGAATCTTCCGAATACCGACACTTGCCCGAGATAACCACCAACATTGACTTTCCCAGTCCACGTGACAGAGTCGGTGCATGCTAGAAAGACCCACTCGTTATCGTTCAACACGACAGCCACGGAATCACATTGCGGAGCGTCCAGACGGAACGAATATATCCGGTTAACCTTTAGGCGCTGAAGTAGTGGTTCATACAGACGACACTGAACCCACCAGTAGGTCTGACGCGGGAAAGCATGCACAGTGGCGGGTGGAGGAGCTCGTCTGACATCAATCAGGATACGATAAACACATTCGAGATGGTCCGACTCCAGATCACTGTTGGCGCTCGCGTAAACCGTTAAATAATAAAATCCTTCAACCGGCGTGCGAATGGTATAGCAAGCATTGGGACCGGTTGCGGTTTTGGTAGAGCGTGTTTGCAAGAGCGCGTAGCAATCACAATCGACCATTTGATGACCCGGTCGATCGAATGATTTGAGTTGATGGCAAACCTGTGCGAAAACGGAAAACAAACAGGGCATGAAAAAGAACGCAAAACAACCCGGACTACAGAAAATCAAAGTTAGAGTCTACAATGCAGTTTGAGTCGTTCCTGTAGGGTACGACAATTGAAAGTAATGACAATAACACATCGACCACCTTCAGATATTTGACAACCGCTGTCTTGTTACGCGGGGGAGCAACGTAATAACAGTAGTAATAATAAGCGATAGAAATGTAATTGGTGTCGGCAACTTAAAATAAAATTTTCGCACAATGACGAGTGGTTTAAGCACAAACGGTACACGGCCCAACCATTTTCATGGGGAATATCGCGAGACCTGGGACGTAGCAAAATGAGTGCACGAGTGGCGTGGAGGATGGAACGAAACAAGTCAAAGTAAAACAAGCGGAGAGTGACGTTCAATAATCGAGATCTTCTATCAATAAGCGATCTATAGTCATCATTCGGAAGGGTGCCAACAACAAGTTAACAACCGAATGGCAAAAAGTGCACAACATCGTAGGCAAACATGACGTTTCAAAAATACCATTAACGATGAAATGAAGTTACCTTCAAGCCGGGAGGTATAGCGAATCGTAGTTTAAACGGTTCGATTGAATTGTGCACGAAAAATGCGCGGCCCTGGCGATTCCGGGCATGCAACGAAATACCAAACCTATTGGCTTCCGGTGTGGGCCCGAGAAACCCGAGTTCCGGTACACGACCCATGGTCACCAGGCGCTCGTAATTGTGTTCCGAGCAGTGGATCTGAAATATTGTAACACGGAGGAGATGACCGCCATCATGCAAATTGTAAAACGTGTGCATACCAGGAGATAACCGGTTACGAAACACCACTTGAGTTGGCATACGTGAGAAACAAAATGGGTCAATTTAGATATCCTCTTGGGCTAAACACTCTGAATACCATGCTGAAATAAGCATTACGGAAATGATGATGGAACAATGAAATGCTAATGGCTGACTTTGAGATAACGATTAGATGCGCAGGACCTGCGATTCTCAGCTTGGTAACTCCAGTTTGGACGCCGTGAATAACTGACGCAGAGAATTGTTAGTGGTAGCAAATTAAATATCGCCAGGCGAGTAGTTTATCAGTTGTCTTCCAGCAGTGTTGACAAATCCCAATCAAACCAGATGACAACATCCCCCAAACCTCTGTAAAAGTGACTTGGCAATGGAATTCATTACTTTTCGTTTGTTGTTGATAATTTATCGTTAAACGCGTTGTCAATCAACCATGTAAGCTGGGGGAACACCAATTGACTATCATCCGGTAAACTCCACCACTTGAAATCGAATGACGATTATGAAGTGTTATACGGACACTTCACAAGAACGCATGCGCAATCGTGTACTGCGCAAGTTACACTTTCTTAAATTGATTTGCCACCGGAAATGAGCTGAATGCGAGAACATACTGAAGTCGCACTGTCATTATCCTTTACTTATAGCATTCAATCCGCGTGCAAACAGGTCGTATCCTAGCCAACGTGTGCCCTGTGACTGGCCGCACTTTGCCTAGCTCTAGACTCATGACACATGTCTCAGCCATTTTTATCGATTTGTAGAGTACACATTTATTTCACATAATAAAAAGAGTAGAGGATGGAACAGAAAAGATGATACGTAACAAAACACGTTTACACGAGGGGCTAAGCGAGTTTTAAAGCCAACATTTTCCTTTCAAAAGATGGATATAGTCTGCTGAACTGATTGGTTTTTTGGGTGTATAAATAAATCACTTGAGGTCGATCATGTTGAATTTGTCGGTATCAATATTGTCAGCGGATCGAAATGACTGCCTAGATCTCTTATAGCTCAAGAGAATTTAAGCTTCCTCATGACAATCAAGACAATTTTGGTACACTTTGGGAATGCTGTATTGCTCACAACGTGCACAGCTTATCTGGATGGAGTGATAGATAAGTAGTAAACCTGAATGAAGTAGCATGGCATGCAAAAGTTCTATGAGTTCACGATGCATGTGCCATAGCAATCGAATAAAAAACGCCCAAGTATACGGCAGTATTCGTGAGAGGTGTTCATACCTGGAACGAACAAGCCAATTCACGAACGGTTTCTTGGCGCCAATCCGGAGCGACAAAAATATGCAAATAATATTTGCCCGGTTGGGATGGGGCAGCTTGAACTCGCACCACATCTGCCGAACTAAGCACCTCGACCAAGCATAACCCGTGCAGCGTACTGTGGTCTGAACTGTTCTCCAAACTGCAGGAAACACCCACAAACCGCGGCATGAGAAGTTTCAGCGTGACCTGTTTCAAAAAAAAGGATAATGATAAAAGAGACGCACAAATGAGCAATAGATTAATAGATCGGAAAATCGATAAATATATCATGTTCGCCAAGCACGAATTGGAAGTTAGGACATTTCGCATTGAAGTCAGATGATATAAACCGCAAAGTTTGTTCGACAGAAGGACGGATAGATAGATCGATCGATAAATAGATAGATAGACAGATAGATAGATAGACAGACAGATAGATAGATAGATAGATAGATAGATAGATAGATAGAGATAGATAGATAGATAGATAGATAGATAGATAGATAGATTAACAAACGGATAGGTGTAGTTACCTGTCCGTGGGACGTGATCAAACAATCCCCGTAGTTCTTCTTCAACGATAAGCACGCGTTGAAAAAGGCGGAGCGCAGCAGCGGTAAATGGATAAATCGATCCATTGAGATGGGTTTAGGTAAGAGTTGCCACGCTTTTTGATCCGGAAAGCTGATAAATATATATTGATCAGGATCGGCCAAAAAGTAGAATTCATCACAAAGATTTGCTGACGACCTTGATTCCACAGAGTCACTGACCGACTCACGACGATTGTTGGCTGCAAAACAAATCGTAAAATCAAAGAAGACTTGGCAAACCGAAAATGTAAGCTGCATACAAGTAGATCAATATGGAAGGGGGGAGATAGAAAAAGAAGAAAGAGATTATGATGATGATGACTTTATTCGTGTACAGGAATTTTCAGCCAAGAATGTGCAGAGTGATATTGCCGTGCCTCAAAAGGAAAAAATGTACAAAACTCATTGAGATTATATGCAAACTGGTCGCCCAGCCAAAAACAAATGGTAGTGTGACTGCAGCTCATTGCCCTTGAAAAAAGAACCCCGATTGACAAAAGAGACCGAAATCACTCAGCAAAGTTTCGTGATCAAAAATACGAATAAAGTTTACAATAACATTTCTGGCGCGTGTTACTAACTAAAGAAAATACAGTAAAGTAAAAGTAAAAGTAAAACTGATCAAGAAAAGCTACTTGTGCAATACCAAAAGACAAAAATGAACAATAAAACTCTATGGTGCGACTAACGAGTGGTTGTGTGGGACCTTAGTCCTTGTATGATGGCTTTACTCATACCAAGGCATCGACTACTACCCAGAATACCGTAGAGTGAGCTAATGCGGAATAATGTGTGATCAACGGTGTATCGAATGTTAACGGAAAGACACTATTTGAATAAAACTGAAAATGGTTCTGAAGAATAATTCCAGAAATTAAATTAATTGTACAATTAGACTCACAAGCCGATTTACCATCCCGGAACGGTCGCATGGCCATGTCAACATTGAGAAATCGCCAACCACCTCCCACGTGGACAGCAAGCCAAGCGGAATGAAACAGCTGATTGTTTTTCATCGGCATACCCGGTCGATAACCGGTTCCTTTGGAATAACCCGTAACCAATTGACAATGGATTCCGGCAAAACTGAAGGAAAGTGTGTTGGATGAGCTGAGCGCGAGACAAACCAACATTCAAGTAACGAGAAAGGTCGGTTTGCGTACGATCCGCGTGTAAAAATCGCGTAAACTAATTGTCCAATACCACAAACCGACCATGTGGAGAGCGTACAAAAACGGATATTTTACTAAAGCGTAGGGATTTGACTAAAGTGTGGTTCTGTTATCAAATTTTATACACAACATTCAGGTTTATATATCTTCACCGTTTCAAAATACTCGGTGGTGCGGTGCTTGTCACGGAAGACAATTTTGTTGGCCAATCAATTTAGCACGATGTTAGCCGCACAGCACATAAATGCTGCACGTACCCGTAAAGACGGAAAAGCGCATACGTAAGACAATTTTGTTCGTGAGCCTGATTTCATTCACTATCCTAATAGACACGCGGCGACAGGGCAACCCGATGGGCAAATTGATAAATAAAAAAAGCGTGAATACACGTGGAAAAATTCGACAGCCAGACAGTGCTCGAAGCGGAGGTTACGCCCTTCGGCAAATGGCGAGAGAACACCGCATGCAAAACGGACTGAGGGAAAAATTTATGTTTAAATAAATGCTTAGATAAACAGTGTAGGCAACGCTCATAATACTTGTATATGTATAGAGAGAGAATGCGAGCAAAAATCCAACAAATACCCTCAGGTATCGGTACCAATCAATGAAGCATCGTGTAACTGCAATTGCAGATTCCTGCGAAATGTAAGCTGAGAGCGAGTAGAACAAACCGAAATTACACCGTCTAAAGTTCAATGTTGAACGGCAGTGAAAATATCTGTGGTGTGGTACAGAAACATACCGGCAGAGTTTGTGCATGACCTCGTTATACATCATTTGACCCGCTTGAACACGACGCAAAGAACCAGGCAGAGATTCTAACGGCGCTCTGGGGTCGAATTCTTTCATTTTCAAATCATGTGAGACGAGCCAAGAGAATAGAACGCTGTGTAAAAATGAAAATGTGCAGAGATTGTGAACGATATTGCTGACCTTGTGCAAATGAAAATATGACCTCAGTTCATAAATGAAGCGAGTGGTGAATTTTTAAAGACCAATTAATGAGAAATCGACCAGTTTATCACCGCCATTAGGGCACTATTTGCTACTTGTTTCTCTCGAAATTCGGTTGCGAATTACGAGTGGGCAACCGGTTTCTGATTAGAAAAGACAACATGAATAAAATCGGCTCTGTAAAATATCCTCGGACCTAGAACAGTAATCCACGCCAATAAATTAGAAATTTTAGTGAGTAGACGTGCGCGATATCAGAAATAAACACTGTCGCCGATTTGTGCTAATCTGTATAGCGAGGGAAGTCCCGGTGGGATAAAGGTAGATAACGTCTAATGCTGGAAAGATAAACCGAATAAGCCCAATAGCGAGGGTCATTCGATTCTCTCAATCAGTGGATTACTTCAAGCAATACAGGTGTAGGTTTTATTGGTCAACGTAAATAGAAAGAAACCAATAGGTCGCTGCATAGTTTTAGTGAAACCACTTTCAGCACTGCAACAGGAATGACTAGATGGGGTATTTCATTCTTTATAATTAGATAAGAAATAATAACATTACAACGGATGTACACTTCGCACTGAGTCAGGAAGTGAAGAAGCTTCGCCAAAGTAAACGAATGAAATAAGAGCGAAACTCTAGTTCAGTGCTTCCATTATGGACTGTCGTGATCAACTTTGTGAATCGTTCGATGGGCTTGGCACGGATGAGTAGTCACTAATATAAACAACATATTCTCCAAACATCACTTAAACAACAATGCCCATCAGATCTAATCGGTGTTAGCTTACACCGTATCCGATGGGAAGACCTGTCACGGACATCTGTTCGGTTGGGCGACCACAACAGATGTTGCTTGCTCCTTCCGAACTGGTCGGGCAAACAAAGCTACTCAAATGTGCCAGTCTGGAGAACAGTTCATACACGCTTAATTGCGATCGGTCAAGCGGTGGACGGTAGCCCAGGTTGTTAAGGCGTGGGACTACAATGGTGATGGTCGGGGGTTCGAATCCCACCCGAAGCGGAGGATATGCAATGCTGATGAGCTCAAATACGAGCGAAACTCCAGTCCAGTGCTTCCACTATGGACCGTCGTGATCAACTTTGTGTATAGTTCGATGGGCTCGGCACGGATGAGTAGTCACTAATAAAGACGAATGCAAGTTAAACTTCTCGGGTTCGCATGGAGAAAGTTAACACATGACCCCGTGCGTCATTGTTCATGCGAAAGACGATGATTCGTGTTCAGGCATGGATACCAGAGAGGTGAATGTGCAGAGGCCGTTCGGAATCAAGTGCACTGCCCTGTGAGTGAAGGAACGTTTGTTGATGGTTGGGTGACATACTGGCTGTCTTAACGATCTGGTCAACAGGGCAGTTAGACACAATCATGGGGAGCTAGAAAGTTGGTGGCTACAATTCATCCAATGGTTATTGATCATGAAATCGGAAAACACAGGGGTGACGCTTAGTGATGTTGTTCACAGACGTTTCGCGAACCAGATAGACTCGAGTAAAATAAAGCAATATTTACCGAACGATGCTAACTTCATCGGTGAGATCTTCAATTAATTGTTTGACCAAGTTGGAGAAGTATATGTGCGTGCCTTCGGCGACCTGTAAGGAAGGAAAACGAAGTAGGTTACACATAAACACCCTTGACGAAAAACAAAAAAGAAACGTTATCTCACACACATGGAGGAGAACCTTTACTGTGATAAAATGTCATGAGCTTATATATCATCAAGTTGCAGAAGCCTGAATACTGAGAGCGCAGAATGTCGCAGTTCATGCCCCATAGAAATCAATTTCGTGGTGTTATATCGGGGACTGTAGAATTGCGCACACAAGCGATAATGTGTCGAAGAATGGCATTTGAATTCAGTAACAAACTAAACCCACTGGATAAACTGCTCGACAAAATTTAAATACCACTCCGGAATGGACGTAAGAAGTATTTAAGATCAAACGCTAAGCGATCGTGTCGCACCACAAATTCGCGACAGCAAGAATACATGCCTACGACAGCGGTTCATATTTCATGAGCACACGCATTGTTAGTTTCTATAAACGGAGTGAGTGATTGTTGTGGATCGCAGATCAAAGACACGAATCAGATGGATAAGGTTTAGCAGTTCCAGATGTTGTGTTAAGTCACATTATACCAGCTTCTGGTCTTCCTTCCTTTGTTGCAGATTGGACGCCTGTAGGTAGCGTGTATTGGAGGATAGTTAGACGCCCTGGAGTAAATTCTGCTGAATGCGTTTGGAGTGCGAGTGGTACACTAAAATCGATTGTAGACCAGGCCATGGTTCTTAAAAACAGCAACCGGACACGTATGTCAAATTAAAATCTCCAAATGGATTGGAGACACAGAGGAAGATAAAATCGACATAAAATTTAACGTATTATACGACTGTTTAAAAATGACACTTGTTCGAGTGAAAAATCTCAAACCGCACCCACATGCAGCGACCAGTGATACGGAACAATCGCGTTCCCGACAATTGATTCGTACATTGGTTAAATAAAAGCGAGCACATCCAAGTTTTGATGAACAACGCCTACGCAAGATTTGATCATCCATCGAGTTCCAAGTGTGTTAGAGTTCCTGCTCGGCGCTGATTATTCGAGGTAACACAGGAACCAATGTGGTGTATTGGTGGATGCTATTGCGACGAAATCACATCGCAGTCTAACTAAATTGTATTCTCAAATTACCGGAGAGGTTTTGGCTACAATGTCACGGCCTTTGAGCAATCGTAAAAATGTGTGGCACTGCGGCGGTCTAAACATGAGTTTGAAGGCACCAAACGGTAGACGCATACGGTTTTACATTCGCCGGGCTTCTATGTCGCAAAGTAATTACAACCAAATTGAATGTGATATCTTATGTAGTCTCACCGCCTCAAATTTGGGTTTCGACATAAACAACCTTTGAAAATGTAAGCACAGCCGTACACTGCGAACGGTCAGATAAGAGAGTGAAGGGATTATACAGACGGCATCAATAGAAAAGAGTAGCACTCGAGTGAAACGGTGAGGAAGATAACACTGAATTCCAAATCATCCGACACTTCTCGAGCAACGTTAAAAAATACACAAGTCGTAGAGCTGTCTCCATGTGCTACTTGTAGTATTATTATAGTCCAGTGCTTAAAGAATGAATTTTGTATGAAGTCAACCACCATGAATTGTCGTGGGGGATGCCAGAGACTGGTTTATGGTGAGAAACAATCTACGTTATCTGTAAAATTGTTCCATATAAAGCGCAAACGGACGAGCATATTCAACTACTTGCTGCACCGATGGCCAAACCCCGGCGATAAACCTCACACCGAGACGTAAAGAAGGGTGAGTAGCAACTTACCACACTTTCGCTAGGGACAATCGGACTCTGTCAGTCTGTGAAGGCAATCCATCGAGGGAAAAGAGAACCTGATTCAGAAACGCCGCTGCTACATATCATACATGATTTCAGAAAGAAATCGTGATAAAACCCATGGAATGATCATAAGAGAATGCCGGCAAATCGATAGCTGACGCGAGGTGCACGCTTTCTGTCTACTTCCTTTTCGCATTAATATAAGCTTTACTGTGAATAATCTGGGGAGGTGTACCAAAAAAACGCATTTTTGTTTCACATTCCTAACACATTTCGCAATACAATATATTATAATTTCGCATCCGACCAAAAACAAGTGTGCTAACCGAGAGACAGTCCCCACTGAGGTCGCTGGAGTGTATGGCGCCGGTGCATATCTCCGTTTTCATTGCCATGGAGCTGAACGTGTGTTGAGATTTCACCGAATGAGCAGCTTGCTAGATTGTCGCAGTTATTTGTCCGACTAGTGTTTGTCTTTATTCTAGACCTGGGTATCGTGAGAAAATTCATTCATTCATTCAGTCCTCTCCGTGCCGGGTGGCACATGAGGCGAAGACAACTTCACGCCAGTGGTTCCGGTCTGTCGCTGCTTCCTTTGCCGTCTGCACCGTGAATCCTTGTGCATGTAGTTCGCGTTCCAACGTTCTGCGCCAAGTTTCCTTGGGCCGTCCCCTTTTTCGTTTACCTTGCGGATGCCAGTGCATGGCTACCTTCGTATGCGAACTGGGATCCATCCTGCAGACATGACCGAACCACGGATCTGTTGTCTTCGTTTCCGTAGCAATGTAGGTTTTACGGGATAGGGTTGCTAGCCCTAAGCCCAACCCTCCTCCTTTCTCAGACGGGCTTGGGACCGTCCTTGGCGGAGTTATCGTGAGAAAATAGGGAAAGCAAATTTTCCTAAAACGCGCAACTGCAGGGGGATTTGAATTTGACCTGTGGAGATTGCGAGGCGCATATCTAAACTGCTGAGAAATATAGTAGGCTACAATGCCCAATAACCCATGGGCCAGCTTCCAAAAGTAGTCTCCCCAGAATGAGCCGATAATGTCGTGAGACGTCGGCTGGTCAGACGATGAATGAAACGGCACATTGCATTGAAAGGCTCGCGAATAGTCCAGCGGACAAGGTTAGGCAGGAAAGATGACTGGAGGGTGCAAACTTTCATTTAATGACCAGAGTGGTACTGTTGTAAAAAATGGATGGATGAAGCTTCACTTTTGTTTCCTTGAAAATTATTGTTAATTGATAGAGGGCAATGTGCCAAGTAAAATCGTAATCTTAGCGGGCATTAACTGCCAGTTGACAATGGAGAATGATGGTCAAAACGATTAGCGGAAAGTTACGGTCAACAAAAGGTGTAGATTGCAAATTTGCGTGCTATTAAAAATCAGTCAGTCACGGAGAAGCTGCCTTTGGCTAATGATAATTTGTGGCTCAAAAAAGTGTTCCAGCTGAAGACAATGAATGTGTTGAGTGAGTAGCGGAACATTAGTACACGGCAAACCACTTACCGCTAAAGCTTTCGAATCCAGATCCCTGAGAGCGTCCTCGGGTAGAATGATGGCAGATTTCGGAAGCGTTGGTGGCGCAGGTGGAGGTTTGGGTTTCATGGGTGGTACACGCTCTTCCGTTGGAGCATCCACAGGCCATTCGACAAATTGAATCGCGGAGCTTGGGGACACGCCACTTGGCCGACGGTCCCGTTGTCTCATTACACTCACATTTGAATGCGAGGTGGCGTAGTCCGATCCAGGGGTACGGGAATTGGTTGTTAAGCTTGCGCGAGACCGGTATTGACGATCGGCCAGGGCGGCTAGAGATTCGGCGAGTTGAAGCAATGAGTTACTGCGAGTATTTTCATAAATATTACCGTTTTCTGATAGGTTTTGCTACAACAAAGAAGGCAGAAATGCCAGGGAAGAGTGTGTAGTATGAATCACAGTAAATTACACATGGTTCAGCCAAAAGATAGTTGTTTGTGATACGCAGCGGTTCATAGCACCGACTAAGATGAACACACTTAGAATGGTACATACCAATACGAGAATAAATGACATAACAACGGCAACATGGCACAATTGATGGAAGTAAGAAAGTGGTTATGCCAAGTTATCGTGTGATGGTTGCCTGAGCAACGGTCCTTGCGAATAATATAATGCAGGCTACGACGATGATGACTTTGAAAAGAGTTAGTACGAGATCTAGATCGGGAGTTTCAACTAGATAGGACGCATGTTTACCTTTAATTTACGGCCCTAGGAAGTGAATTGTACGATTGTGAGTGTCGAGAAAATAGCGACAAGAATTAGGTCTTTTGAGCGCCAACAAATCCTATTTGACAATTGAACCGTTTTGGCAAACAAACGGCTGATCTATGGACACAACCAAACTCTAAAAAGAATGAAAACTGAAACGGAGAAACCCAAAAAAATAGAATTTATCAGCACCCCGCTTGCACCGTGTAACATAAAAGATTATGTGTGAGATCTGAGAAGCACGCAGAGCCATCGCACGTTTGAACGGAGGCAGAAAATACTTACAGTTACCGAGCTGAACAATATGCTAGCCACATTAGGGCACTTGCCAACGAACCACGAGTATATATAAAACTGCAAGGAATGATATGAAGTCAAACCATTCACGGAACAAAATGCTCTCATCCGCTTTCATCAAGTGCCTTGAAACAATTTTTTGTTGATTGTGCCATCTGATTGTGTGGCCAACCAAGCCACTCAACTCGAAAAAGACCAAGACCGAGTCATCAGCCATGGCAACTCTGTGACTCATATTTACACAACCCGACCGTGATTCCCACTGTAATTGAGAACGAATTTCCAGAAACGAGCCGGACTTTATGCAAGCACGCACGATAGGCACACAAACACACGCACACGATGGGCGTACGTACGCACGCGCGCAAACAGACGCACACAAATAGAAAGACATCCACAGTGGACTGAAAAGGACAGTGCATCGGTGGTGATGGTGATGGCCGGAAAAGGGCAAGGTGAGACGTAAAGTGCGATGACTGAATGGAATGCTTGGACATCGGGAAGCACTAAGTAACATTCTGGATAGAATAGGCAGTGTCAAGTGACAATCACTGATGGTGAGATTCCTTGCGCCAAATGCGAGGCTATTACTCATGGAAGAATTTACGACTCATTCCGAAGTATTCATGGCTATCGGAAAAATGTGTTAGCAAATAAATAAGAATGAAAAGAATAGTCTAATTTTCACGAGTGTTAATTAAACGAGGTAAGCGGTCTCAATTGTCCAGAGTAATTTCATAATAAGTGTTCAAACTTTACAACGTATCACAGCGGAATAATGAACATGAAAATTATAACGATAAACGGTATGCTATGGTATGAAAGCACAAGCCTGATCCAGGCAAAGTGCAGCACAGTCATAGACCACACGTGGAGTGGAAAATCAGTCAATTAACAGAAATTATGTCGAAACAAAGCTATTTTCGACACTAAGCGGCAAAAGACATACAAGCACCCAACTGAATCAGCGAAATGATTGGAAATATTAGAAAAGGTTGATGCAACGGAAATAGGGTGATGAGTGCAAGCAGCATGAAACCGGTCGTGGTGTGTGTGTGTGATGGAGATGCATGCAAATGAGCTTTTATATTCATGGTCATGGGTTTTAAACCCAGTCTACATGAGTGGGGCTCATTTGGCTGAACAGGTTTGTCGCACCAAACTTACCCAACAGTGACGTACAAACGCAACTTGTTTACCATTCATCACACTGTTTCAAGAGCACGCGGATCCTGATCCTACTGTCCCTACCTGATGAGTGCGAACAGCACGAAACCGGTCGTAAGGTGTGTGTGCGATGGAACTGCATGCAATTGAGCATTTTTGAAATAGGTTAAATTAAAATCCAAATACCAAACGGTACGTTATTCAAACTTACGGCACGAGAACTCAACGAAGTGATTAGATTGGCCAGCTGTGAGCGGGAATATGAATCGACCAATAGATCCCCAATCAGGCGACGAGCATCTGCTTCTCGCTCTGTTCGCACCAAGCGAAACAGACGTTGAGTGAGTCGTTCCAAGCTATCACTTCGCTCGTCAACGGAAGAAGTCGAGGAAGCCGGGCTAACACTTAATTTGGATCGGCTGTGTGTCAATGGGACTGAAGCTCTATGCCCACCAAACGATGATTTGCGACAATCAGGTGCGTTTAAATCCGGCGAGGAAACATGGAGACGTCGAGATGTTCTGACGCTAGATTTACGAGATGGAGGTTGTTGCACGGAATATGAGTTGCGGTGACTTTGTCGAGGTAACTGAATGGGGATAATAATTAGAAAATGATAGAATGTATGTCGTTGCTGTACTGCTAGTAACTGTACAATAAATGTATGTATATGTGAAATCGCAAGCCTGATCCAGGCCAACAGCAACACAGTTATAGTCTGCACGGTGGATGAGATACTGTCAGGTTGTCTAGACCTTGAAAGATAAGAAATTAAACTCAAAATGCTAGTGAGACTCCAGTATTGTTCCACATGCCGCTCAGTACTCGTGGCTAATCAATTTAGCAGTACAGAAGTACCACACGATTGTACATCCGTACAATGATGTACGATAGGGACCGCTCTCGCGACCCGATTCTTTACAGAAACGTGAAATGAATGGAGCATTATAAGAGCATTAGAGCAAATGGAGTCAACCACGATTATTTTCAGGGTGACAAGCAAAGCAAGCCACTGACGGCACTACCAACGGCTGTAGCAAGCGAGACATATAATGTTTCCTGCTATCACCCAACGCGCGAAGAAATCATCGGAGCCATCGGCCGACTAAGAAACAACAAGTCCCCTGGTGAAGAGGGCGTCCCCCCTGAGGTGTACAAGGCCTGTTCTTCCGTTTTGATTGAACCACTGCATGATTTGTATCCTAAGATATAGGAACTAGAGGAGATTCCACGCGACTAGGGCACTTCACTCTTGATCCACATCTTGAAGAAACGTAATGACTCATTGTGTGACAACTACCGTGGCATCAGTCTTATCGACATCGCCGCGAAGGTTTTTGCAGTGATTCTCTTATGCTGCTTTATGAAGCATAAGGATATACGTACACGAGTCAACACAGGCGGTTTTTATCGAGGTCGGGGCTGCGTCGACCAGCTGTTCACATTGCGTCAGATTCTGGAACATCGTTGTCGTTATCAGCAGGCAACAACAGCTTGTTTCATCGACTTCGAAGCCGCCTTCGACTCCGTCGACCGAGATTCGTTTTGGAGTGTGATGCTGGCGGATAATATGTCGGAGAAACTTGTGCGCTTGATGCAAGCATACTATTCATTCACGCATAGCCGCGTACGCGCATATGGAATGGTGTCCCCTGTGCTATTCAACTTCGCGATCGATTGGACAATTAAGCAGGCGCTTTCAGATTACGCCGGTGTGATGCTGAGTCCGAGCGTCTCGATTGCGGATTTGGAGTATGCCGACGACGTCGTAATCTTGGGGGATGATCATGGAACGTTTCAGACGACCCTGGAACGCCTCAGCTCATTTGCTTCAATGCTGGGGCTACGAATCAACACGCGCAAAAAGAAGTATTTTACCACCGCCGCTGGACCTCATCTGCCTCGGAAGATTGATAGCGAGGACTTAGAGAAGGTGAGCACTTTTCGTTACCTTGGTTCGTCCGTGCTACCGTCAGGTCAACACAGGGATGAGATACCGACCCATGTACAAGCTGCGGGCACGGCGTTTTCGCGACTGCGTTGGGCTCTATTTAGCCGTAGAGAAATCAGCCGACGTACAAAGCTGCGCGTTTACAGAGCGGCGATTCGCCCAGTTCTAACTTATGGATGCGAGACGTGGGCTGTGCGGGTGCAGGTTTTCGACCACTTGTGTCTCCGACGCATCCTCGATGTTCGATGGGATGGCCGAGTAACGAATGACGAGGTTCGCCACCGTTGTTTTGAAATCCCTCGCCTGAGTTCGATATTGCGACAACACCGACTGCGACGGCTTGGCCACATCCTGAGGCGCTCGGACGCTGAACTAACCAGGGTGACACTATCGCCGACACCCTGCGTTGTCGTCGCGGAGGACAAGTGAAGACTTGGCTCGCTACCGTGAGGTCGGATGTGGAGCTGCTTGGTCTACGAACAGTTTACGGATGGCGCACGTGGAACCGGACCACGCGGATCTCGCTTTACACCGCCGAGCATGGGTGGCTGCAATCCGTGACGTCAACGAAGCCGACTCATCCTCCAGGAGGAAATAGTCGAACAAAAGTAAAGTAAAAGTAAACCGAAAGACATGGGTTTTGGGTTTATGTTGGGGCAACTTATGCTGTTAGAATTTCGCTTGGTGAGGGAAAATAATGAGACATTAAAAATCAGGAAAACAATACAGGCTGAGTGGGATCACGAAAATTAACGCAAACGATAGAAAAATTGCATAATCGAAAGATCCGATGAGTTGCGCACTTAGAAAAAGTAAAAAATTAACCATCGCTGTGATTATGTAGTAAAATAAGTGCTGATAAATGATTAACGGCCAGAGAATCATAACATCATAAAACATTAAATAGATTAGGAAGCGTCTGACTTAAAAAAATTACTGAGACACGCCTGGTTGAGGTGTTTACACCTGGAATGACACATTTATTTAATTAATTTTTGTGAAATATGTGTATACATACTGATGCTTAGGAGAACTTACATAAAACTGGTCTTCGCGTTCACGGGACGAGCACGAACTCTGCGATCCAGAGTCAGATTTCTCTTCTGCCGGAAATAGAGAAGACTTACGGGAGCTTGTTGAAAATGCCATCGGGAGTCCAGATTTGGATCTGCTCGATGATAAACGGCGTCGAGACGCAGATGACGATCGCAATGGCGAGGGGGTAAACGAACTTGAACTCGAATCAACATCAACGGCAAGACGAAAACCACCCGTCCGTATTTCTGAAGGACCACGAGGGCGAGTAGCAAACGAAGGTCTTTTGTCTGATAACGAGGGGCGTTTAGTGGCATCACGAACATTAGGACTGAGCGAGGACCACAGGGATGATGGGAGCGTTGTTAAACTTGTGCCGAGTGAAGAAGAATGTCGAGAATCACGAGGCTGATAGCTGTCAGGAGGACAGCATTCAAATGATTTTCCACTTTCAGACGAACTGTCAGATTCGGAAGATGTAGATTTAACTGGCAATGGGCGAGAAGGACGTTGAAAAGGAAGGTTAGACGTCAGCACATCAGAACTATTTTTACACACAGTGTCCAAGTATTGGCCAATACTCCCAAAGCTCTTCATTTGACCAAGAGTTGAATCAATTTGCGATAAGTGAGAGGTGAAGCCTCTGATTGTTTGATCCATCTTTAAAAGCTTGCGATCTAGACTATTCCGTTTCTGGATACGACGCTTCCGTTCCTCATCTGAACCATCAGAATATTCGATTTCGTCGCCGGAAAAGTTCATCAATTTTGGGGGATGCGCTAAAGTATCGAGCGTATCTACGGATGTCGGTTTCACTGAATCTCTGTGATTGCCGGAACGAAATACCCAAGACTCACGAGAGCGATCGCGAACACCTGCGTGAATTACGCCAGAACCCAAGTTTACTTTGTGTGCCATTGTTACGTCATTTGATGGTTGTGTGTGCTTTCTGTTCTGCCACGTGAAACGTGCAAACGCCGGCCCAAATCGATTCACCCCATCGAACCAATGAACACTGTCGTTAGAGAAAACAGTTGTACTAAACCGGTTGTCATTGGATGTGAATTTCTGAGGTGATTGGGGGCTGTTGTGATGGTGCGTCGGCCGTTCAGATTTTGGGTAGACAAAAGTGTGATTTGCATAAGAGTGCAGGACACTGTCAGATGACCAAATGAATGGAGCGTTTACATGTCTTGCATCGTGTGTTACAGCGTGTCTGATTGTCCTCGGAGTCTCGTGTGAGTTTAAATTGTGATATGACATGGCTGGTTGCTGGCAAATAACTGAAGGACAGAACTTTAATATTGAAAGTGGATCATTTTGGGATTTGCCTGAGTAATGATTCAGACAAAAGTCTGAAAAGTTGTGGGTGGCAAACTTGTGTAGATTCACAAATGAAGACGGTGAAGATAAATGCGCACTAGGCGATGCGAGGAAGACGTTGCGTAAATGCCAAAGTTTTTCTCGATGAATCGCAGCTTGCAAAGCGACCTCATTCAAGGAAAACGTTCGTAGATCAGCCGTTGGGAACGTTTGGTCGACTTGAGTACGCATTCCTAATGGTGTCATGTATAACTTGGCTTTTGGAAATAGGTAAATCGAAAATGTGAACCGCACTTCACATGGAAATTCAGTTCAAATCTAAAAATCAATCAGCAAAAAATAACCAGAACAAATAGAGAAAATTCACAAGCAAAATTGCAAAGAGATTGGGAAGTAATAAAACAAGCATTAACTACAAAAAACTTGTTTAAATAAGATATTACCTGAAGGAACAGACAGAGAACGAAGTTAATGAATGAAACATAATTGAAGCGCGTGGCCTAAAACCCTATCTGTGACTTAGTTTATTACACATGAGATGGATAAATATCCAAGGCCAGGTACATTATATTGGTCATTGGAGTGGAGCAGGATAACTAACCAACGTGAAAGAAGAGAGAACTTGTTTTTCTTATTAGGCATTATTTTGCATGATTCTTCGTCAACAAAACTAAGAACTCAATGCTCAATGAATCAGCTAGTGATGTCCGTAATAAAGCAAACGTTAGTAGAGTTGTGATCACAACGGATCGTCTTCCGTTTTAACAAGTGTACAAGGAAATTTTTAACAGGAAAAGAATACATGAAAACTTTGTAGACTTTCAGCTTAAACGCATTAATCAGCCATTTTAACTGTACAACCGATTTTGAAGATTGGTGGCAATCATTAATCGAAAAATGCGGTCAAAAACTGAAACTTTAAAAAAGATGGTTGGAGACCAGGACCGGAGAAGAATTTTCAACCGAAGTGCAGGCGCAGTACCCGGTAGTCGTGTACTTAGCTTATTGATGGTACACAGCCCTTTACTTCTATTGAGAACAATTCTGTCGTGATTGTATGGAAGCAAACAACGGGGCTGGCTTTTGAATTAATGCTATCGTTAAAGGAGATAAAAGCCCAATGACATTTACGCGTAGCAACCAGCCTGTGACTATTCGATTAAAAAAAACTGGCATAATGAACGATCCTAATAACTGTGAAATGGTGAAACGGGAAGGCAAGGCGTCTGGACAAAAGTATATATGAAAGCATAAGCCTGATCCAGGCAAAGTACCGAACAGTCATAGACCGCACGTGGGCTAAGTTACTGACAGGTTGCCCAGACCGAGACAGATATGAGAAAGGAAAATAGAAATGGAAGTGAGACTCCAGCGTGTTTCAGCATTCTGCTCACTACCGGTGGTCAACCATCCGTCTGGCAAATAGAAAAATTACCACCACACGTAAAAACTGTAAATCCAAATAAATACTTTTTGCTGTAAGCGAATGTTATTCTGCATTTACTGATGTTGGAATACCAGATTCAATAATGAAATCATGCCATTTTTGTAGATAATTGAAAGTGGAGTATTATTACTGAAATTGGACGAGTAGTGTAAATATATGGCTACGTGCAATTTTTGTAGAAAATTGAAAGTGGAATATTACAAATAAAGTTATACTTGGAATATTACAACTTAAATTATTATATGAGTAGCGGAAATATATTATTACAAAAGAATGAAGGTCAGGCGAACAACGATATAAATGGGGAATCCGGTCTCATGTAGATGGATGAAAGTATCAAATACGCATAGCGATGAAAGTGTTACGAAGTAATAACCATGGTGTATAGTGATGGCAATGGAGACATCTTAACATTAATCGATAGAAACTATTATCTGATGCGATACATTTATTTACAAATGAAAATTTTTTTCATACATCGTGAAAAATGGCAGATAAATGGAGCCAGCAAAAGAAAGGTAATTTGATGGATGAATAGCGGTCAAGTTGTCATGTGATATAATAATAACAATTAGCAGCTAATATGCTGCGTTAGCGGATAAATTGCTTATGTAAAAGCCGTGAACACGTTGCCAATTATGCACGCAAACGTTTGACAACCGAAACATGCCTACAGATACAAAGTGGCATACGGTTAGCTATTTTGCTCCCTTATTCTCGTTCAAAGGGTTCGATCTCACTCATTACCAACATTTTGCAATAAATCAAGTATCCCGACTTTTAGAATATCGAGGCAGCATTTTTAGGCATTTGTCTTGAGCGATATTCAGACTCATCATCACGATAATTATGATCAGAGACAGCATTAAACTAGTGGCATGTATCGAATGCACAACTGTCATAAACCATGAAAAAATCCTAAAAGATAGGAAAGGAAGGGACTTGAATAGCTACGGATTCTATAAGAGTAAACACAAACAATCTGGGATGTGTTTACATATAGAAATACTAAATATATTTGGTCTACGGAATTCATAGTGTCACATAAGATGTGAAGATTTGATCGATAAAAGTTCGACCAGCACTAAACCCAGTCTGTTGATTATATAGTTGATTCTTGATTAACACTCAAATGGCTTATTAGGATGATGATAGACAACTTAAGAGCCAGCATTGAGTTTACAAATAGTCACGCTGGCACTTTTTGCATATCCAGAATAATATTCATTCTGTCAGAGATCAGAACGAGTTGCTAGGTCCATGAAAGCAAAAAATGTTCGAACCGCCGCCCATAACAAATGAAAAGACTGGGTCGTCAGGACCAAGTTTATTTAGAGTTCTGATTCAGTAGGAGCATAAAAATAAATCAACAACATGTTGGTATGCTCAAATTCGGTATAGCATAGTATGAAAGCACAAGCCTGATCCAGGCAAAGTGCCACACAGTCAGATACTGCACGTGGGCTAAGATACTGTCAGGTTGCCCAGGCCTAGATAGATAAGAAAGAAAATAGAAAAGGAAATGTCTGTGAGACTCCAGCCGGTTTCTGCATGCAGCTCACTATCTGTGGCCAATCAATTTAGCGCGGTGGGTAGGTAGATAGGCAGGTAATGCCAGTTAAACTGTGCCTCCAAATCAGTAAATTGTTCAGTGTATAAATTGACCTACATACTGATTGGGTCTAGTATCGAAAGGACTCGGACAATTTTATCACCGCAAATGTAAAACATCTTAAACAATACACCGCTTTAAATCGAGAGCTAGTAGAGAACTATTTAGGCAACACTAAAGTTTCTCCTGTAGATAAGCTGTGCTTCTACTGTCCTGTTTAAAACATTGTATTCAAGCTTGGGCATCTTGAAATCAAAAGGTTTAGAAGCTCGCCACACGCTTGATTAGTGGCTTGTAGGCATCACCTACAAAAGACCGCCTATTAGCATTAGGACTTTCCTTGTTCGGGGAAGTTTGAGTTGATCTTGAAGAAACGATTAGTTTTCAAAGTACTAAGATGGCTTCAATCTCATGACTTCTTCCAGATTCACCCCTTGGCTGTCCCACGAGGGCATAGCGCCACTACAAGGGAAAATATCGGTATTTTAGCTTCCAGTAGTAGACGCATTGAAATTACTTCCAGAATTACTAGTCTCGGGAACCAAAATAAGCACATATAAACATGAGCAGCAAGGAAGTTGGATAATTACCCATAAAAGGAAGCAACATTAGTATTCAGCACCATCAGTATCAAGGAGCACAGGTCATTAGCTGGAGAAAATGCCAAGCAATATGAAGTAGAAAAAACAGATAAGCAAACGCGTGAAACAGAAAACGGGCAAGCGGAATATGCAAATGCGTTGGAAAACAGCTTGTTTTTTGTAGCTTCACCGGATGCGATTTTGTGATTTATTCGTTATTTTGTATCAAACATAATACAATGATATAGGATAAAAACTAGGGTACACACTAGGTTTTAAACCAACGAATATGTGCATCTTTTGAACTTCACCAGTCAAACGGATAGGTCCTATTAAGACTAGCGCTGTGGTGAATTTCTGAATGTTACGAGACTTAATGATCTCCCGGTTCACAGGGAGATTCATCTTTCTGGAGTTCCCAAAGATAGTATTGATGAGCAATTGAGTGATAAATAAATCTCTTTGAAAACAGCTGCGTTGAATTATTATTATTATTATTATTATTATTATTATTATTATTATTATTATTATTATTATTATTATTATTATTACACAAGTCTTTACAGACGATGTGCCAACAAGTATATCATGAAGAAGGTACATGATGAAAGAAAGAAAAAAGGAAAAAGGGGGATTTTTTGTTTGTCTGTTTACACATGCCGTTTTTTGATCATTTTTGTCTTTTTGGAATAAGGGAGGGTCACTGATAAACGGGAACACAAGCACGGCAGGATTCTCGCCACTGGCTCCTTTCTTTTGCCATCACACTGAGTGTTATCAGCCACACATCTTCACGGTCCCTCGGACCCCACCCGAGTAAGCGCGATGTTCCCACGATGGCTAGTGGGGCTGTTAGACGCTTGAGGGTCTTCCGCCAGGTATTCGTTTGTACGCCACGGCGACGTTTTCAATCAGGTCCAGCGAGAGCAAAAAGAGCTAGGTGAGGAAGGCGTCGCTCATCCATACGGAGAACGTGCCCCAGCCATCTCAGCTGGACATGGATATATGATCGGAGATTGGCACAGAGTGATCGCCGAGGACTGCCCTCCTGACGTCATCATATTTGACTCTGTGTTGACAGCTTAGACGAGCTATACTCCGCAGGCAGCGATGATCAAACGTCGATAATCGTTGACTATCCGCCTGACGCATCGTCCACGTCTCGCAGCCATACAGTAGAACTGCTCGTACGGTGGCCTGGTACACTCTGCCCTTCAAGCGTAATCCAACATCGCGTCGGCGCCACAGATGCCGTAGCCCAGCGAAAGCATGGCGTGCTCTTGCAATCCGTGCTGTGATTTCAGCTTCGATATCGCCCCCAGTGGTGATGCAGCTCCCTAGGTAGGTGAATCTGTCAGTCACTTCCAGTTTATGGTCTTCGATCGTCAAATCAAGTGTTGGGTCTGTCCAATCCTGTAGGAACACTTTGCATTTTGACGGAGAGAAATGTAATCCATACAGCGACAACTGATCAACAAATAGATCCAAAGCGCTTTGTATGGCGCAAGCATCCTCTCCGAGGAGAGCAATGTCGTCAGCATAGTCCAGATCCATAACTCTTCGACCGGGGAGCAGGTCGATCCCACAAATCGGTAGCTGAGCTGTTGCTGCCTGCATGGCATCGTCAATCGCAAAGTTGCTCCAAAATTTGGCGGAGCGTGAAGATTTGGTCCACACACCCGCGTCCTCCTCTGAAACCAGCCTGTTCTTCTCGATACTCTGCTTCTCGGTAGCTGTTAAGCCTGGTCAGGATGATTGATGCAAACAGTTTAGAAACCACCGGTATGAGACTGATGCCCCTGTGATTACCGCACTATTTCCTCGACACTTTCTTGAATACTGGGACGTTGGCTGACGGTCCCCACGCGCTGGGTATGGTTTCCTCGTTCCAGATCTTTCTGAAGAGCACTGACAGCTCACTGAACAAAACGTCGACACCTTCAACGAATAGTTCGGCTGGTAGCTCGTCTAAACCAGGGGCCTTGCGTCGTCTAAGCTTCATTATGTGTGAGCGAATTTCTGCCTCTGTAGGTGGTCCCTGTGGGGCCGGCCACTGAGTGGTGGAGCCACTTGGCTGAACAACAGAGAGTGGTCGCGGTTGATTGAATTGGCCAGCGAAATGTTCCCTCCAGCGGTCCATTCGCCTTTCTCTGTTGGTAATCAACGACCCATCTGCTTCCGTGATGAGTTCGCTCACGCTGGGCATTCGGGGTCCCGTGGAGCGTATAAGCTGGAACAATTTACGGGTGTTGCCAACTGCTTGGGCTGCTTCCATCTCGCCTGCCCGCTCTTCCCACCATGATTCTCGGTCCGTTTTGAGACTGGTCTTCAACTGGTGACGAATTTGCCTGCGCTGTTCATCATATCTTTCCCCGGAGGTAAGGAACGCTGTTGGTCAATTAATTTGGCTGTAGCAGCAGATATCCAGTTGGAACCTGTTCGCTTGGATGTTCCACAGCTTTCCAGGCCAGCATGATACATTGCGCTTTGGATTTGAGCCCAATGCTCCTCAATATTATCGGGATGGGGTCCGAGTGTATTAGATAGGGCCGTTAGATAGTTCTCTGCCACTGATCTATCTGATAGTTTAAGCGTATCCAGCCTCATGATATTTTTCTTACGCGATCCGCTGAAACGCATAGTTAAGCTTGCACAGACTAACGCGTGGTCTGATGATAGGCAGGTCGACCAATATGATCTGCAGTCTTGCACACTGGAACGCCATCGATAACTGATCGCAATGTGATCAATTTGTGTCCAGAGTCCTGTCGAGGGGATCTCCATGTTGCTGATCGTTGTTTGGAATGTCGGAAGTTGACGCTGCTGAGGAATAGGCGGTGCTCAGCACATAGACTCAACAGGCGTTCACCGTTGTCCGATCGGACGCAATCGAGACCGTACGGACCACCGAGGTGTCGTTCACTTTCTGAGAGGCGGCCAACTCGGGCATTAAGATCGCCAGCCACGATGACAATATCCGACTTTCGTGCTTTACGCAGTAATTCGTCTAGACTTCGGTAGAATTCGTCTTTCGCTAAATCAGCACTGCAGTCAGTGGGGGCGTAGGCTGCGATAACGAAAAGTGCACGAGTGTTCTGCCTGTGTTGACTGATTTTGCATGAGCCACGAAGTCGGACGGCGCACAAACGGCTATTGACAGGTAACCAGTCAATCAAGGCTGCCTCGGCGCGTGAGCTCAGGGCAATACCAACTCCTGCAAGTCCCGCTGCCTGGGCCTCTTCATCACCAGATACACGCAAACGGAACTTGACGCCGGTATTATTCGGTGAGCATAGGTTTATCACATTACTAGAGTCGTGTAAGCGCGTTTCTGATAGACAGCAGATGTCTACTCTCATCGTTTCTAGTGTACGAGCTAATCCAGCCTGTTGTCCTGTTTGTCTCAAGGTCCTGACGTTGAATGCAGCTAGCTTGAAGGGCATACGGGGTTTCAAGTGAGCACTCTGGCTTGGCTGTTCTGTGTTTGGCGAGCTTGAAGGAGCATCTTGACGAGATTCATTGCTTGTGTGTAATGAGGGGCGTGGGATATAAGGATCGGCATGTGATGTAATGTAGCGAAGGTAGTTTTGACAGCAAGTGGTGGTTGAAGTAGGTTCCATGGTTCTTGTTGAAGGCGACATACTACCCGGTTGCGAAGGCCGAAGTAGGGGGTTAGCTTAGGGGACCCCGCCCGGAGCCTTTGACTCAAAAGTCTTCCCGCAAGGCAGCGGGGATTTTTCCTCAGGGTTCACTCCCGAAGCCTTCCCCGCAATCGGGTATGCCACAAGGCAGCGGAGGTTTGGAATCAGGGTTTTCCCTCCCTTAGATGGACTGCCCTCCCAGGCTAACGAGCTCCATCTGCCCGGAGCAATCTGGTTTTGAGGCGCCAGTCACCCGCCTTCGCCAATTCTCCTGTCAGTAGACAGTATCTAAGCCCACGTGCAGTCTGACTGTGCGGCACTTTGCCTGGATCAGGCTTGTGCTTTCATACCATACATACATGTCAGTAGAAGCAGTTCCGCCACGTGCAGGCCAGAAGCTGGGCTTTGGTTGTCAGAGGCTGTTTGAGACGCACGCCTTATGGGAGCATTTTATAGACAGTGGGAGCTCATCCCCACGGCCACCCCCGGCTGTGACAACCTTGGAATTGAATAGTTGTGGGTTGACTTTCCGTGTAGCTCAGCACTGGATTTCTTCGAATTCTCTCCAATGGACCAAAGTCGGTTGCTTACTGTTGATAGCATACAAGATGCGTCACGAAGGCTTATTAAACGCAAACTGGTTACCAGTTTGAGAACCGACTGGGAAAGTTGGTGGAGTTCTAAGGATACGGAAATCGAATCTGCGGCAGCTGTAAGCAATTTCAGAAAATCATCGGAACTACTGGAAGCGGGCGACCAGGCATCAGTGAGCTTAGACTTGAAGCAGATGGTCTGCCAGTTTTTAACATGCACAGGCGTATGTAGCGATGGGCAGAACATTTTGAAGCACAGTTTAACTGGCCTCCTGCATCTACTGATTTTGAGGACATTGAACGCTGTACCTCATGGTCGATTTCTCTTGAGGCTCCCACTCAATCAGAGATTTACAACGTAGTCCGGAGCCTCAAGCGACATAGGGCATCAGGTGCTTATGTCTAAGTACCCTCGTTGTTCAAGGATGGCGGATATGGTTGAATTTTCGAACTTCAAGCGCTGTTCGTCAACAAATGGGTTGAGGAACGCGTTTCGATCCCTTGGAGAGAATCGGTAATGGCTTCTGTTTTCAAAAAAGGACGGCGCGATTCCTGTGAAAATTATTTCAGCAGCTCCTAAAATACTGGTATCCATCTTGTTTCGTCGGTTGAATACTAAGTGGGAAGAGCAAATCCGTGAGGAACAAACTGGGTTTTGTGCCGGTCGAGGGCGTATAGATCAAATCTTTACACTCCGTCAGTTACTGGAGTAACACCACGCATTTCGTAGGCCAACTATCGTGGTATTCCGTGACATTCGATTCAATCGATCGAGAAAGCCTTTGGAACTGTCTGCTGAGACATCAAGTACCCGAGAATTATGTACGGATCTTAAAAGCATTACATTGCCAAACCTCGGGCAGGGTTCGAGCGTACGGACAGTTGTCGTCCACGTTCAATATGCCCAGCGGAATGCGGCAGGGCTGTCCTATTTCGCAGTTCCTTTAAAACTTCGTGATCGACGATACAATAAGGAAAGTTTTAGCTGGTCTGATTGGTTCAAGTGAGAAAGCTAGCGATCTAAAGAATGTGGATGAAATCACACTTCTGGGAGATTACACTCACATAATACTTACTTGTACTTGTGTGCGACTATCTCCTCCTGGAGGATGAGTCGGCTTCAATGAAGATTCTTGGGAATTTGGATACAAAGCGGTGTCCCCAGCACCACTCTGCGTTTGTTCGAGCCAGCTTCTCTAGCCTTTGCACAACCAAGTGCGACCTGCAAGGCAGCAGGGAGTTGCCAGAAAGAGGTGGTGTGCACCAACTAACCGTCTCCCAGACTTGGTTCTAGGTTTTTCCTCAGGGTTTTCTCCCGAAGCCTTTCCCGCGATAGGGTATCCCGCAAGGCAGCGGTGGTTTAAAATCAGGGTTTTTCTTCCCTTAAATGAAATGCCCTCCCAGGCTAACAAGCTACATCTGCCCGAAGCAAACTGATTTTCAGGCGTCAGTCACATAATACAACAAGCCCGGGAGCGTCTGTCACTCGAAGCTTCAAGGTACTTTGCGCCTAACAAGCGCAATACACTTAGAGAGGACAGGAGCGGCTCCCTATCACATATAATTGTGTGATCTTAATTTTGAACTGGTCTCCAGCTTTGTTTACCTCGGTAGCTGTATCTCGGCTGGCGGTTGAGTCGAAGATGATACCCGCCAGTTTTTAGTTGCCTATAACACGTGACGGTTTGACCATCACGAGATTTACGCCAATCGGGAAGTGGCGTAACAAAAAGAATCTGTTTCGTACGTAAGTGAACCAGCATCCGTAAAAAGTGATCCAACCAGCGTAACCTATGCAGGTTGATCGGCTTCTCTACATCAACATTACTACCGAAGAACTTATTTCGGAGAGCAGCGTTGCGTATGCGATTGTAACAGCTAACTCCTACAATGTTGCGGAGACATTGGTTGTCAAATACTTGGAGACGCTGAATGTGTTCTTTACGTAAGGTTCAATTTTTGTACACGAACTGTCGCTTTGTAGACTCTACCATTGGGTAACAAAGACAGTATTTCTGACGCCAGAGATGACTCAGGTTGCGGAATGCTATGGTCGCTTTAGAAATGCGTGTCGAGACGTGTCATCTAACGATGCAGAATTATTGATACAACTACCGAGATACGTAAAACGATCTACAATAAAGTGCTATTTGA
>JACCGJ010021836.1:0-31528 GCA_013407085.1 Atriophallophorus winterbourni | reverse complement strand
TAGTTGCACTAGTGGTGTTTAGAGGTGAGGTTGAATGTTCTGGGGCCTTCGTTGTTGGCTTGATCAGTAGCTCAATTGAGTTTCTCATTTGTGCAAACTGATTTTCCAGATGTGACAGTCTACTCTCCATTTCTTTAGGCTTTTTACCAACCGTCAAGTTTTTACTGTTGTTGCGGACATCTTCCTTGGAATGTCTACAGCTAGCACAAACATAACAAACGGATGGGTATCTCTCATCGTTTACAAGTCTCACGCAATCATTAGTCAAATTCACATCACATGACACGTGTTGGTGAAACCCGCAGAATATGCATTTAACCGAAACAGAATAAAGCTTTACCGGGTTCTGAACGTGATACAGACGGTCCACTGAATGCCGTCGCCATGGGTACTTCTCACGGTCACAGCTGATCGATTTTTTTCTTTGTCGGTGTTGCAGTGGATCTAGTGGACAACGTACAACACATGTTGCGGGCTGCAAAAACAGGGCTTGCTGGCGTTCCATAGTGGGTGTTGTGTTGTCGATGAAGGTTTGACAGGCTTCGATGGCGAGATTTCGGCATTTTGAACAAAATCCGCGATAACTTGTGAACCAAGGAAGATAGGAGGAACAAAATACGGTATCAAAAACCTGGTATCGCACGTTGATCTTTCCAACGATATCGAAATTCGTAGGATAGTTTAGGATAGTTTAGTGTTGGAAAAAACTTTGTTCGCGTGAACAAAATGGTATTTCCCGTAAAAACAAAGCTAAGTTTGCCGTAATTCACACTTGCACAATCGTTTAAAAGTATGTATGAACTCCGACGATAGGTATGTCGAGGGATACCACGGCATACTTTAAAGGCATAAATCCGAGCAGAAGCGCGAACGAAGTTATGACCAAAATTGTAAGAGCAACACAAATTACGTCGTCCGCACACCAGATTCGGAAACTTATTTGTTACATAACTATTTGACGATGCCTGTGTATTGACTCAGGGTAAGCATATTACTTGACTCCAGTGACATCGTATAATTGTTGTTTATACCTGTTATTGAACGAATATTTACTATGATATGCTAATTGTGAAGCTATGTGCTTTTTGTGACCATAAATTCTTGAATCTTGAATCTTGAATATATACAACATATATACATATTGTTTCAAGCAATACACAAAACTTAGTAAATTGGTAAATGGACAGCTTGTAAAATAGTTTGGTAAAATAATAATTGAAAAGCAACAAAATGAAACTTAATTTTTCATCGCTTGCTCATCAGCGTAAATTTTCAAGGAATAAAATATTGCCGGTAATCCTGAAATCAACAGCGTCAGACTGACAGTCATATTTGAAGATGGGTGAAATTACTCTGGCCGGCTTGGAGGAACTTTGTGTAAAATATAATAAATTAACTTGCAGGCGTTCAGCGAAGCTAACGAGCTGGTAGAGCCAGAAGATAACCGTTTTTGTTATATTTGTTGTAAGTGATTTTCTAACATTAGCATCGTGTGACGATCCACTGATTTGTCATCATTTCACAGAACATTTCAATTCCTGCATCTCCTTACATCTCAAAACATGATATTAACGACTCAAAATTAATAACCTAACAGATCATTTGCCGCATCTAATACAGTGAGTCTCTTGCCCCTTTCAGCAGTGAATATGTATGGTTACACTCATTAGTCACTCATTCATGATAATATGCGGTAAATTGAATTGAGTCGAATGTCTGAAAATACTATCAGTTAGTGCGCTTTACTCGAATAAGTAAATTAAATATGTTTTTGCGAGGCATAAGAAACTTTGACCACTGTGTAAGTGCGTCTCTGACATATTTTTGTAGAAAGTAAATGGTGAGATCTAACTTTTCAGTTCCGTTTGAATCAACTAAATGAAGTTCTTATACTAAAATAATGTGTATTAGTATGGTACTTGAGTGCAAGTTAATCTTAAATTGTTCGTTGCCTGAAGGTCTTTATGACCGCTCGGCGCTGCCGCTGTGCGAATGTCCGAGTTTTAACACCGAAATTAAACGATAATATGACCCTCATCTGGAGATTGTGGATGTTAGCGTTTCCATTCAAATGGAATAATTTGATGTATCAAAAAACGTCGTAGGTGCGGCTCAAATGGAGTCTGACCTAGCAACTCATACCGAGACGCAATTGTAGATTTAAGCGGTCAGGGACCAATAAAAACTCACATGATTCATACTCCCAGGTACTGATTATTCAGGAGATCAGTTATCACACTATTTAACGCCTTATCACATACCACATGTTTCAACACAATATAAAGCAATATCGATCAAATGTTTTTATACAAATACCCAATATTGAGTCAACAGGATGGCTGAATTGAACTCAGAACACAGAACAATAACTACAGGATGACAAAAATTTGGAGTAGAATTAATAAATCTCTTAAAAATCAATAGGGACAGTCACATACCGCATGGTTCGTCCTATACTCATCCAGTTCAGAAGCGAAAACTGCAACAGATTCCAAACGTGTGATTTCTTCCCGCAAAATGTTCCAAGTGAAACAAATTCTTACCGAGAAAAACTTTCTACGAATATCCAATCGCGAATGCGGAATGCCTAAAGCCTTTGAATGTTTTCGTGTTCTATTAAGGCCATTGGAATTTAGCGAGTGATTAAGCGGATAGTTCTCAGAATGCAAGATTGTGAATGCCAACAGGATTTCACTCCGTATCAGTCTTTGGGTGAAAGCATGAAGACTTAGTTTAACATTAGCGCTTTAAAAGGTAAATTTCTGTAATGGGACGCCAAGTTTGTCGGACGATGATAAATCCTGTCAAGTAGTTCGATATCCTTCCTCAGTCACGGTGCCCTGGCTTTGATGGAATATTCCATGACAGAAGGTACCGTATTTTCGGACTATAAGGCGCACATAAAAAAACTAATTTGTACGAAAAATCGGCAGTAAGCCTTATATTCCGGTGCGCCTTATGTATGAATAGTGTATGTTCACCGTGTGTACAAATCAGTTTTTTTATGTGCGCCTTATAGTCCGAAAAATACGGTACATACTTATTAATTAACCGGGGTAAAGTATCGGGCGTCAAAATCCGGAATACCCTTTTTAGAAGACTCAACATACGGGAGGCTTTATTGTACAATACCCGGCTATGATGCCGAGGCGTAAGGTTAAACGACATCCAGATAACGAGATCTTGTCTGCGGGGGTTCAGCTGAGATAGTGCGTGCCAAGCAGATATGTGTGGTGCAGAGATTTTCCAAGCCGTAGCATTTTACATTTCGCAGGGTTAAATGGTAACTCATTTGAGTGGGACCAAAGAAATAAGGTGCATAGATACCGTTGTATTGCCATACAGTCATTAACAGACCTGACACGTTTCCATATTGCAATATCATCGGCAAACAGTATTAAGTTACCTCCAATATCCTCTAACATGTCGTTCATGTACACCCGGAATAGAAGAGGTCCAAGCACCGAGCCTTGCGGAACTCCACTTGTAACATCTATTCTTAAAAAGAGAAGGTGCTGCCAACGCGAACTTGGACGTGTCTATCTGTAACATAGTCCCGTATACAATTCAGCAACATTCCCGTTATTCCAAAACCTACGAGTTTTTATTAGCATGTCATGGTTGACTCCTTCGAAAGCTTTGGTAATGTCGATGTAGCAAGCATGTACTGCCTCACCTTCATCTAGTTCCTAGGGCCAATCTTCGAACGTTGTAAGAAGTTTAGATAAACTACAACGGTTTCTTCGCAAACCGTGTTGGGCTGCAGTCAAAATATTTTGGTTTTCAAAATATTCTCTTATGCGCGCAGTCACAATGTGTTCCATTAATTTAGAGATCACCGGGAGTAGCGATACCGGTTTATAGTTTGCTGCATCTGAACAGCTTCCACCTTTATAAGTAGAAGTTATCGTCCCTACATTCCAATGCGATGGTATCTTTCCTTCATGTAGGCTGAGATTGAATAAGTGCGTGAGAGGAGCAGTGAAAGCAACACCTGCGTCGAAACATGCGACTCTGCGTCACTAATTGATATATGTCTAGACAATTCCTTCGATTTTATTGCTGACTGAAACTTGATGTCCATCAAGTATGGACGACAGAGAACTTTCTATTACTAATATGACACTTCTCCACCGTGACCGTGATGGCATTGGCGCAGACTTGAATTGTCAAAAGCGACTAAAGATAAATATCATCGCAGATACTGATCTTTGACTCGCTGACACCCCTTGGTACTCACTGGACTTGGAATCAGGTGAGAGCTTTACGAATGAGAGAAACAGATCAGTCATCTATTCTGGACCTTGTTTTGAATTCGAGCGCATCGGTCATCAAAACAATAGCCTACGAAGCTTCGTTGGGACGGAGTGGCAATATCGTGCTCTTGTTCGATTGTCTCTGCATTGCATTGAAACATAGAGACGAGAAGAAAGTCATCACTTAAGTCGACTTTTTGAGACTTTTTGTGAACTAAACTAAGTTCAGATCCGGCAAACTACCGTCCTGTCACCCTACTTCCTGTGATATTTAAAGTTCTAGAGCGTATAGTGACGGAAAATATAGTTCATCACGTGGAATCACAAAATATGCTATCTGTAGCGCAGCATGGATTTCGTATATCTCGCTCATGCTTGACAAACTTGTTGACGGTGTTAAACGACTGCACCGAAGCGGTTGACGAAGGAGCTAGCATCCACGCTTGCTATTTGGATGTCTAAAGCTTTCGACCGAGTTGATCACTTTCTACTAATACAAAAGCTGAAGCAGATGGGTATCCGCGGACAGCTACTAGTATGGCTTGAAAGTTACCTCAGTGCGTGCAAGGCGATCGTTCGAATCAACGGGGTACAATCACAGGCTATTCGTGCCTCTAGTGGCGTACCGCAAGGTTCAGTCCCCGGGCCAGTACTTTTCTTGGCTTACATCAACGACCTACCAGGGACGCTCGCATGCAAGGTGATTCTTTTTGCTGATGACATTAAACTTTGGACGCGGATAAAAACAACTGCGGACTGTGTATAGGTGCAACGTGATCTAGATGCTCTACATGAATGGTCGGTACGGAATAATTTGCCATTCAATTTCCAATAATGCAAGGTGTTGCAAAGTGTTAAGCCATTCCAGTACCAATATCACTTTGGGCAGACGATTTTAAGCTAAACTGATTCGGAAAGGGATCTCTGAGACTGGGTGTGCGGCAGCCGGAAGAACAGCCTGAATTATGAGGTTATCTACAAGAGTGCTTCCAAGCTTCTAGGTATGCTGCGACGGATTTTCAGAACCTTCTCGCCTGGAACGTTGCCCACCATCATGAAAGCCTATATAATTCCAACCATGGAGCATGCATCACAAGCTTGGAATCCGTGGTTAAAAAAGGATACACGATTGCTTGACAAAATATACCATCGTGCAACCAAACTCGTAAGAGCTTTCCGCAAGCTAACGTACGAGGAACGATTGCAAAAACTGAGGCTCCCCACTCCCCTTCAAAGAAGCCTTCGAAGCGATGTGATACTGATTGTTGGCCTCCGTCGGTCGATGTCGACCATGGATGTACATCACATTGCATGAATTTCATGTTTTGCAACATTTTGAATGACTAAACAGTCCGATTCTGGAGGAACAATTTCTCCCGCAGCGCTTGCAACGATAGACAGAACTCTGTTGTATTGCATCAGTTGCACGCTGGCGGCGTGATCTGCGTTCAGCAGCCAAGAGCTGTATTTGCTCCTACCCGGCTTGCAGACGACGCTCTACACAATGCCTCCAATGTGAGCTGTCAAGAGCAAGTTCTTCTCAGCTTGCGGTGTCAATGTCAAGAGCTTTCATATCTCTTTTGCAAACATCTTTGTACCGCAAGTGCGGTCTGCCCAATGGTCGACTTTCTAATTGCAACTCAATGTAGAGTAGATCTTTTGGAATACGACCGTTTTTCATTCTATAGTCATGACCGAGCCACCGCAGGCGGCGCTGACGTAAAAGGGTGAACATGCTCTGTAGACCAGCTTTTGAAAGCACTTCGGCGTTAGTCACTGTGTCCATCCACGATATGTTCGTAGATGGAAAGCATTCAGCTTCCCTTCGTGTCTTGCGTGGGTGGTTCAGGTTTCATTGCCGTATAGTAAAGCATTTAGTACGCACGCGCTGTATACCATCATCTTTGTCTTTACAGTCAGCTTGCAGTTACCCCAAACACGAGAGTTCAATCGGGACAAAATGACAGCTGCTCTGCCAATCCGCTTATCAATCTCCGTGTCTTGCGAGAGGTTATCCGCAATGGTTGAACCAAGATATGTGAAATGATGTACTGGTTCAAGCTGACAGTTTCCAACAGTTATGATGGGAGGCGATACAGTCCCTTGACCAAGGACTTTAGTCTTGCTCATGCTCATCGTTAGCCTAAAGTATTTACATGCCGACGAAAAACAGTCCATTAGAGACTGGAGGTTCTCTTGGGAGTAAGCAATAAAGGCTGCATCGTCGGCAAACAACAGGACACGGATTATCACATCCCGTACTTTGGTTTGTACTCTCAACCGTTTCAGGTTGAAAAGCTTACCATCACTTCGCGTGCGTATGTAAATGCCTTCTGTTCTCGTCCTAAAAGCGCGCTTCAGAAGCAGAGCAAAGAAAATGCCGAACTGCGTGGGAGCAAGATTCAAGATTCAAGATTCATGGTTAAAAAAAAGCAAATTGCCGTACAGTACCATAGGATATACGTATAAAAAATTTATAAAAAATCGTTACTTGTATGATCATATCCGTGTTCTTCATAAGTGGAGCAAAAATAATCCTCAATGGCAACACAGACTGAGGGAAAAGAATCTTTGGATGGACGGTAGTTCCGTGCGTTAAAAAATATAGACATCAATAGGTAGGGGCCAACGCAGTAGTTCTCAACATAAGGTTTCGTAACATTTGTTTAAAGATGTGCTCGTTCGCTGAGGTAACAATATCTGTCGGCAAGCTATTCCACAAGAAGCATACACGAACAGCGAAGAAGTGACGACGACAATTCAATCGTGAGTGTGAGATTTGAAGGGTCAAAGGGTGGCTGCGTGTGGGGACAACCGAACCAAACTTGAAGAGGTGTTTGAGAGGGTGGGATTTCGCATAGATGATTCGATATGTCAGAGTGAGGTCGTGTAGGATACGCCTGCGCTCGAGGGTGCACAGTCCAAGTCTGGTCAGTCACTGCTCAAAGGGTAAATTATTCAATCCAGTAACAATTTTGGTTGCCTTGTGATAAATTCGTTCGAGGAGCGAGATGTTTTTTTCCATCCATGGAGTCCAAGCTTGTACAGCGTAGTCAACGACAGGATGTATGTAAGTGTTTAGTAATTTCGCGAGTGAGTGTGGTGGGAAACGTCCGAAAATGCGTTTCAGTAAACCTAGCAAGCTGCACGCACGCTTCAATCAATTCAATTTTAATGGTCTAAAAAGCATATAGCTTTACAAAAAAACCACAGAATAATATGACAACAACGAATAATATAACAAGCAAAAATGGGATTAGATTGCTTACTGGGCTGTTCAAAAATCAAGTAAATATCCAAGGGCAGAAATTGTTTTCGATTGGTGGGATAACAAGTGTAGGTATATGGTGTTAAGATGTAGAGTTTTCTTCAATGCACGGGTTTTGGGTCAAATAGGCATCAAGGCTTCTCTTGAAAGTTTGCTGGTTTGGTGAGTTCACAACATTATCTGGCAGATTGTTCCAAGTAAAACAAAATCGCACGGCAAAAAAATGTCGTCTGCAGTTTAGTCTCGAGTGAGGGACAGTTAGAGTAAGTGTGTGAGCTCTTGTATTATGCGAGCTCCGTAGATTCAATAAGCATTGAAGAGGGTGATTTTCAGTATTCAAAATATTGTAAACCAGAATCAAATCGCCTCGGATACGACGACGTGGATAATCAAATAAATTCAGCGTTTTGATTCGCTCATTGTAGGGTTTCCGGCTGAGTCCAGTGACAAGTTTGGTAGCTCGATGATATATTCGTTGCAAAGTCGCAACATCTTTTTTAAGCCATGGCGACCATGCTTGAACCGCATATTCCATCGTGGGCCTGATGTACGTATTTATAATACAGGGAATTGTCTGTTTTGAGAACCTACCGAAAATTCTCTTTAGGAGTGACAATTTCTGTGATGTTTTGCGATAGACGTAGTTGCAGTGGCTCGACATCCCTAGGGTGTTGCTTATTAACACACCCAAGTCCCTTTGTTCCATGGTCCACGAGAGGCTGTGTGTTCCAAGAAAATACTGGTACTCCACATATTTGCCAATGTTTAACATGTGACACTTTTGGAAATTGAAAAATATGCGATTTTTTAGGGACCAAGCCTGGAGGTTGTCCAGATCCTTCTGGAGCAGTTCGCAGTCCTCCGACTTACTTATCTTAGACCAAACTTTTATATCGTCCGCGAACAGTACGATCTTGCATTTGATGAGAGCTGGTATGTCATTAGCATAAAGCGCGAAGAGGATTGGTCCGAGGACGGATCCCTGAGGCACTCCACTTGTCACGGCTACCGACTTCGATAGAGCACCGTCCACAGAGACTTGAACAAACCGATCAGTCAGGTAATTTTCTAACCATGCTAACAGACTGCCAGTGATACCACAACGTCCCAGCTTCTGCAAGAGAATACTGTGGTTTACACGGTCAAATGCTTTCGACATATCGAGGTAACATACATGGATAGTATCCCCAGCATCCACTGCTCGAGTCCAGTCGTCAAGGGTGAGGAGAAGGTTAGTAAGGCAGGAGTATCCCCTTCTAAAACCGTGTTGGGCTCCCGAAAATAGCTTATTTTCCTCAAGGTATTTGCTCAGTTTTTTTGCCACGATCCTTTCGAGTACCTTGGATACGGCGGACAACAAAGTAACAGGTCTGTAATTTGCGGGCTCCGAACGCACCCCGCCTTTGAAAATCGGGGAGATTATACCAGATTTCCATTCAGTCGGTATGACACTTTGCGACAACGATTCGCAGAATAACTGAGTTAGAGGTCCGCATAGAGATTGTGCACAATGCTTGAGTATATTCGGGGTAATTTTATCACAACCAGGGGATTTTCTGGGATTCAACGATAGTAGTGTTCCCAGCACCTCTTCTTTGTTGATGGTTATTGTGTCCAATGGTAGAGGATGCGTTATTTCTGGATCCATTTGTATATCCACGCTTTCCTTTGGACAAAATACTGTAGCATAATAATTTACCAAAGCATCCGCGGTGTCAGCTGCATTTGTGGTCATTCCAGTGGGCGTCCGCAAGGCCGCAACTCCTGGTTTCACTGAACACTGCTTGTTCACAATCTGGTAAAGAAGCTTGGGATTCCGTTCCATTTTAGACATTATGACAGCTTGATACTGTATTTTGTCTTCAGCAATAAGTTTGATGACCTGGTTTCTTAGTTTTCTAAAGGTCTCCCATGTGGCATCGGTGGTTAACTGGCGATGGTTTATCCAAGCCTTATTTCGCAGTTTAATCAATTTCCGAGTGCGACTACGGATTTTAAAATCGAATGCCTTTCCACACTGTTTTGGTACGAATGCCGAGTGTGAGTTGATTTCCCGGTGTAGATTGGTCAAAATGCTACACCACTGCTCTTTTACTCCTATGCCTTCAATTTGCCAATCGTTAATCAAACTTAGGGCGTTTGATAATTTTGATAGGCATACCTTTCTGATGAATTTTGTTCTATCGTTTGCTCGCTCTGCTCGACATAGGTAGTCAAAATTCAAGACCAAATGGTCGCTCGAACCTAGCGGACAATCGTATGTAATGCTTTCGACGGAGTCCTCTTCAGTTGTCAAGATAAGATCGAGCATTGAAGGCATATCTCTCCCTCTGTATCTTGTATTGCTTTCAACGTGATTATACAAAGGAATTTCGTCAAACAGCTGCTGGAAGATGGCAGCTTGTAGACGGCTTCGCACTGTGGGCTGTTCTTCAAAGTGCCAGACACCAAGATTCCGAGACTTTTTGTGATGTACTCCATTCAAGCGGGTGGCTGCCAAGTGTATAGGGAAAGGGAAAGGGTTTTCCGACTTGCAACATTTTGCACTTGCGGAAATTAAAGGCAGTTTGTTTTGGATTGACCACTGGTGCAGCTTATTCAAATCTCCTTGCAGAACCTGACAGTCCTCGATAGAGTTGACCTTCGTCCAGATTTTTACATCGTCTGCGAATAAAACAAGCTTACATGCTAGTAAGTTTGGTAGATCGATTATAAATCCGAAACCCAAAATTTTGCGAGTTCGAAATTCTGGTCGTTTATCTTTTCGGTGCTTCCTGCTTATATGATGTACTGATGGATGGTGTTCGCCGTATCATTCGTGAGCTCGTGATTAGCAATCATCGCGAAAGCACTTCGCATCTCCACAAGATGAGCACAACTCGGTGAGTGCTTGGACTGAGCGGATTGCCACGAAATCGCCTGATATCTGTTTCAAGTAACTTCATCTTAAGCAGGTTGAGGACGGTTTTGTGCTTAAATGTTGGCCTGTTTTTGTTCCTTGTCATTTGCATAACAACCGCCTGAACATTTTTCGTTTTCTTGCATTGCTGGCATCGGGGTAGTTGAAGGCTTACTCATTGTACTTGGGGTGTGAGACTTAATCGATAACTGGACATTAAACGGTTGGGAGTTGATGATATTTGGATCGAGGGTTAGCGTGATGGGAGTCGGACGCATAAAATATTTTGCAACCGGAAACAGGATTTGACCTTGATTGACCTGACATATTTATTTTCTACTAGGAAAATTACCTGCGGTAGCTTGGTGTCATGCCTAGTGAATGAAATCATTCAACATGTACAGATCCTTGCGGAAGAAACAGAGATTTGTGAGACGGATGATGTATAATACGATTTAAATAGTAATCCATCTTTTGTATTAAGACAGTGATACACTTGTTGATTTCTCACATGTTGTACTTGCATTTTTGTTCCCAAGTTGTCTCTATCAGTAAAGCATCACAGAACTGAACGCCTGGCTGCAGCTTCCACGGAAAGTCACCCTCCAGTAACAGCTCTGTGCAGTTTTGTTCTCACAAGTTCACAGTGCATGTGCGACATACTTAGAAAAATGCATGTGAATACACATTAGTGATTGTGGATCCAATAGTTTTAGTACGTTTTCGCCCCGTTAACTCTCCACGGGCTTTATAGAATGCTCGTTTTGAAGCTATTCGGAGACCGTCCTGGAATACTTCGTTCTACTTCGTACACAAGAATTCTTGCGCTAGTTTGAACGAGGGCCCATTGAAAATCGATAAAGGTTTTGTGTTCGAGCCCATATGCTGGATAGATTAGGTGAAATGCTGAATTCCTAAGTAACCAGATGTTATCGATACATAAAAAATACGCAACAGGTTTTTTCTGGTGGGAGATACAGCTATCCCCATACTGATTGTCCAGTGAAATGGTCCACGCCTGTAACGTAGTCTCGTGTATCGCAGTGAGGCACAGTCGAAGACTCACCACCAAATTTCACACATGGCTATTCCGAAAGTTGACCGTTAATCCAACCTCAACGGATGCCACGAGTAGGTTTTCCAGCTTGATTGTGAGATCTCTCATGGAACTAGCGAATTGAAGCAGATCACTTGCATCAGCAGTTGGATCTAAACTACGATTTTATATTTCCAGAATCTTTTCGATTACCGTATTCACCAACAGATGACTTCTCCCCACTATAACATTATTTCCTAAAATCGGTCTCTCAGAAGATAAGCGTACAAAACCGACGCCATAAAACGACAATGTTAGATGTTGAGAACAGCAAAATCAATCTGTTCAAAATGTATGAGTTCCTCTCATGCAGCAATCATAGTTTTTCAGTCAGCCAGATAATGCACTCACGCAAACATCCCGTCTAGTAAAATCACAAAGCTGTAGAGTTTTTGAACTCTTCCCGTAACTACATCCGTTGCATGTCGGTACAATCGGTTGATGTTCAATACGATCCACATTACAGCCCATCATTCTTAACATGTCAGCGATACACTTGTTGATTTCTCGCGTGTTGTACTTGCTTTGTTCACGTTCCCTAGTGAGAGTTAACTCTTTTGCTTGATGGACGAGGTGTAATGCGGAAATCCGAGACCATCAGAATCGTGGATATACGTATCGGGTTGTAGTTCATAGTTGTTCTTCGAGCTGGTATGGTTGATTGTCGACGTTTCGTCATCAAACTAGATGACACCATCAGAGAAACTTCTTTCAAAGCAACTGGGAGATGGGCATCATTCGAATTTATCTGCTGCGTTGCGACCTGATCTATTGTAATTGGCTAGAATCCTTGCATGTCTTCGTTGGCGTGTTCTCATTGGTTGGTAGACCCCATCCAATTGAATGTGTTCATTGATTAATTGTGTTGTCGAATTCCACGCTACGAGGAACTCTCGAATGTGACGTGCTCGGCCTTTGGCGATGATTTCCGTTCTATCCAAATTGAATTCCTGACCTTCTCCATCCACGTGTACCAATATTACTTATTTGTGGTCGTGTAGCCAGTTTGTGTTCATGTATCCTTGTTTCCAGCCTTCTTTTAGTCTGTTGGATATAATATTACTCACAATCGTAACACAGGATTCTGTACACGACATTTTTTCTTTCCTCCTTGATCTTGACTAGTTGGCTTCTCAGTGTCGAAGCTGGCTTGTGTGCTACACTAATTCCGAGTGGGAGCAGTATTCTTGCGGTAATCTCCGAGATATTTTGTATATAGGGTAATGTTAACCTTCCAATGTTCCTGTTGTTCACACGCGATTGGGTTGTCGAGTCCATGTTGCGAATGATGAACTCCTGTGGGTATCCATTCTCCCGGAAGTGTTTGAATAAATATTTCTCCTCGTCTTTCTTGAGTTGGTCGGTACTACAGTGTTATTTTGCGCGGTTGAATAGTGTTCGGACATTGTATCGCATCATCGACGTATCGGATCCAATGTTTGGATTAGATCAGCGGTAATGAGATACATTCAAGTCTTTGCATTAAGGCCTCCACTAGCAACCCAGAGATTAGCGATCCCATTTTGGTTCATTTCGTTTGTTCATACAAACGATTGTTGAATTTGAAATTCGTCTGCAAACACAACTCAAAAAACTGCAGTAATCTTTTTTTGCAGTTCTTTGCATAGTTTTAGGTAGATGCTCCAGGCAGCGACACGATTGGACGTAGCCAATCACAGTAGATGCGGTCGCAGCTCAGCAGATAAATTCGAATGATGCCGATCGTCCAGTTGCTTCGAAAGAATGTTCGCTGATGACGTCATCTATTTTGATGACGAAACGTCCGCAATCAACCATGCCATCTCGGAGAACAACCATGAACTACAATCCGGTACATGAGCTACAAGTTTTCAAAACTATTTCAAAGCATCGAGTGTTTACTGTGGGAGACGCAGCCATTTTCATAATAAATATCCAATAAAACGATCCAATGCTTGCAACGTTTTGGTGTGGATCACACATAGTCACATGCAACGGTTAAGCTTCGTTATTGCATTTCGGCGCAACATGTTTATTCTTTGCTGTGGATTTAGCGGCGCCGAACTCAAATTGTCTGGATAACCTTAGTACTCAATACGAAGATTGACTGGAGCTTTCCCATGAAGGGCGAACCGCACGCCAAGATAGCGAAAGATATTTTCCCCACGTTTAACGCTTTGATTGCCAGCTATTTCGGCATCATCTGAGACTACAGCAGTTAGATGATTCTTGCATACCGCCAAGTTGAACCCAAACTCATCCCACGCCAGGAGTCGCTTTTCCGGTTCGATTGTGAGCTCTTTCATGGAACTAACAAATAGCAGCAGCTCATTTGCATAAGCAATTGAATCGATTGATTGGTTCGCGATTTTTGCGTTCATACCAGAATCAGACATTTCCAGAATCTCGTCGATTACGATAATAAAAAAATATAGGCGAAAGTGGATCACATTGTCTAGCACCTCTCTTTTGTCTAATGCAAATACTATTCGGTAACTCTGTTGAAGCTGTAGCATACGAGTTCTTCATGTAGCAGTGGTGGGGTTCGACATGTAGCACCAGAGCGGATGAAGTCGTGAGACACCGAATCAAAATCTGTTGACAGATATATACTAGAGACGGAGGCCAGTATATTGTGCCTGTGAGCGGTACGCAGAATAGCATGCAGTTCAGCTGTTGTATCGTAACATCCATCACGCTGAAGGAAGGCGTATTGACTTCCGAGATGTTCAAAGTGGACGAAGTAACTGAAATCGGTACTACCGCATACTATAATTATACAGTTTTTCGTAACATTGTCTTTCGATGGTCCTTAGAATACAAGCCTGATCTTTCAAATTTGATGCCTTTCTGGAACAGGAGAGGTGAGGATGCGTCGTATTACAGTTACTCTGTTTCTGCTACTTTCCTGCATTCGACGTGTATACAGAGAATAGATTAGAGAAAATGAGGAGGAAGACATGATATTGTGCCGGAACACGGACAGCAGTCAAGCATCAGACAATATAGTTTTATTTATGTTGGAACTTACACGGTGATTTACATTTGCATTTCTTGTCATTATTAGGATAATTGAAAGTAATTCAAAGTTCAATTGGTCTAAAAAGCAAATACTTTACAGTAACCATAGATTAATAATATAGGGCTGTGTTGGGTTGGATTTGATCAACATATACTTGTCAACTTCAGCTTTGAACATGTTCATGCTTGACGCACAAATGATATGTGGGGGCAGAGAGTTCCATATAAAACAAACTCGGGTAGCAAAGAAGCTTGGACAATTTTATTTCAAGTGTGAAGTGGTTAACCTGTAGCCATGAGATCTGCTACCACGTGCATCTTGACGATGAAAGAGGTGCTCAAGTGGGTGATCCACTGTATGCAAAATGTTTAAAAACAGGATCAAATCACCCGTGACGCGATGGTACAAAAAGTCAAATAGGTTCAGACTCGCAATCCCCTGCTCGTATGGTCTGTTTTATAGTCGGTCGCCAACCACTGGATTTTCTAATTGTGTTCAATGCACAAAACGAACGAACGGTTTATAGACTGGTACACATTGATTAAGAATAAAGCTAGCAGCAGAACATTAAACATGCAACATTAAAGGGATGTTTTTTAAATCTCCTGTTTTGGAATAGACAATTTTTTTAAATTATACCTAGAGGAAAAGGGAATTCATGAATGCAACGTTGTATAAAACATAGACAAAGCTATATTCGAAAATTTTCGAAATTTCAGCTCAGTATTCTTTGTATCGACAGTAAATTAGCCGAAAATTAGCCATCCCTGTCCAACGACGCAGAAAGATGTAGAGGCCTGATCTTCCTGTTTGCGGAAATATATCGCCTCCTTCAGAGATCGAAAATTTGGAGGGGTTGTAATATTCCGTACAGAGGAAGATTGTGAGGTTTGGGTCTGTGTGACATTTCACAAATGCGGATACTTCGTGAAGTTATTCTAACGTATAACGTCGTTTTTCTTTTATCTTTGAACATTAATCCGCAATTTTAAGCACTATTTGAAGACAGATGTCACAATCAAGGGCAATTTTTTCAGTTTATTCATGCCACAATATTTGATTCTCGGTCCAATATCTAATCGATACAGAGAGGGCTGTGTTTTTCACTTAGACTGTAAAACGGTGGATAAAAACAAATGCTCAGTTTCACGTGCAGCGCCAAAGTTGGATCGGTTGGTGGCTCAAGATATGCAGCTTTATTAACTTTTGGTAATATGTATCTGGAACACTTTGAAAACCTGGTCCTTTACAATGAATGGATTACACTAAAGTTATTGTCGTGCTACGTTGATGACACGTTTGGCATCATAAAGCAGGAACATTTGAAATCGTTCTTCAACTATTTAATTGGCCTAGACCCAAGGATAAAAGTCACAAAGGTAGTGGAATCTTCCACTGGTGCTTTTGAAAAGTTTGGCGCGGAAATTAGACGAAAAGCTGACATCTTCACTCTATCGAAAACCCATCGATAAGACATTGTCAAAAGGATCTTCGGTAGTTTCCAAAAGCAGATACTCCCGCGGATAATGAACACCTATATCAGACCAACAATGGAGTAAGCTGTTCAAGCGTGGTTCCAATGGTTACAGAAGGACGACCATGCTGCAACGCGTTTACTACCGCGCTACAAAAATGAGGACAGGGCTATTTAACAGACCATACGGGGAGAGCATTGCAACTCTAAACCTCTTTGACTTTTCGCACCGTCGTCTTAGAGGTGACTTGATCCTGCTGTTCAACATTCTACACCCACTGGAAAACCTGTTTCATCGGCAAGAAGCACATGGTAGCAGATCGCAGGGCTACAAGTTAATTATTCCACACTCTAGATCAAATTGTCGAAGGTTTCTCTTTGCTGTCCGAGTTTTTTAATATGGAACTCTCTGCCCCCACATATCATTTGCGCATCCAACCTGAACATGTTCAAGGCTGAACTTGACAAGTATATGTTGACCAAATCCAACCTTGCACCTGAATACACGTGCTGACTTTCCATATGGATATGGATATGTTATTATGCATTCCGTGTATTTTTAATCTGTGGTTACTGTAAATTATTTGCATTTTGGACCATTAAAACTTTAAATTACTTTTAATTAATCCTCCGCGCATATAAGACAGGTCTTGAGGTTCATAGTTTCGTCCATTTTTCATAAGATAGAACACTAGTGCAGCGATGCAAATGAACGAAAACAGGCTCATTGTGAAGCAACCCCTCTTGGTCCCTTCACTTACTCGTTGGCGAAATTATATAAGAATTATGCGGTTTGTAAACTAAATGTTAAATGCACATCCGAGGTTAACAGTAGAACCTTGAACCGGACTCCATATGTGTGCCGAATGAAAAGGGAAAACTATCCGTTCGACCCTAGTGCGTCTTAAAGACACCTTATTAAGATATTCGAATCCGACCTAAGGGTTGCTCTGGTGTTTACTTAAGACAGAATTACAGAGAACATCACACCAGAATCGAGGAACATCGAAAGCGTGTCAAAAATCAGACATTAGATACGGGGGAATATCAATCCCATATTCTAAATCTAGCAAGTTTTAGATACGAGCCACGCATCGATATAGAAAATGTGAAAGTGTTAATACTCGGTTTTAAACCGTATGGCGTACACATACATGTGGAGACGGTTGAAATTACTAAAACAGTTCTAATGGCAACCAGCAAGGTGGGTGTTGCAGAAATCTCCACAATCTGGCGATGAGCATTGATGCGAACGTAAATAGTTCAATTCAATTCAATGGTCTAAAATGCATATAGCTTTACAAAAACCACAGATAAATATGTGAATTACGAATAACATAGCTAGTAAAAACGGGATTTGGTTGCCCACTGTACAGTTCCGGAATCAGGTAAAAATCCATAGGGCAGAAACTGTTTTCAATCGGTTGGATAGCACATATAAACCAGATTCACTTAAAACCTAATAGTTAATTAGATTTTTCTTTTCCTTCAAAAATTGTTCAAACTTAACCCCATTAATGTAACGGAAAATGTTCGTGACCGATCGGGGAATCATAATCATGAAAAAAGAAAGTTTGTAATGAATCGGTGAGAGTAGATTATTGGGAACATTTCGCTTCTGACTCAGAAGCTTCGTCAGATCAAGGGTGTAATTACGAACAGAGATCAAGCTTAAATTTCGTTCACATGACCAATCCTAAGCTAGTTAAGAACTGCACAGCCCACGGTGGGTTCTGCACTCGTTAAGATAGACAGGCGCGATCAATATCTACTTACCGTATAATCCCTCAATTCTTTTGGTCTTGGCAGGTGTGAATGACATCTGCTGACCGATTAGCTACATTGAGTACTCGGTGCGCGCACTAGCGGTCACGCATTTTAATGTTTATCCGCTGCAGAACCGGACGCCAGATTGTGGAGATATCAGCCCCATCCACCTTATTGACTGCATTCTTACCGGCCTTTGTTATATTTGTTAACCCCATTATTTATTTATTTATCCGCAGTGTCAACTGACCTTTATCGTGTTCATGTGTGTTAGATTGATATGCATGCAAATGCAAATCGACCACTCATCCTGGTGTCTGCCTACGGGACATGATACCCCTTGGGTATAATATAAGCTTTTATGTGGTAAGATAAATCAGAGATGGTTAGCTGACCGCTAATTTTTCGTGTTCCCTGTCCTGATTTTCATCCTGCGTCTGACGAAACTTCTGCGTCACAAGTGAAATGTTACTCGAAAACTGCTCTAAGCGATTTCACACATTTTTTCCACTATGAATACACGTTTGCTTTCAAACGTACTTCAATTTCGATTGTTGTAAACAGATTTTAATTCAAGTTGGAGTGTAGGCTAATTTTGACGCATTTTCGGAAGCTTTCAGATGCCACAGATAACGAAGATATTTAATACAGCCAAGGATTATGAAGGTAAATCTGTGCAGTATGGTTATAAAAAGACATCACGATGCTCAAGACTTAGGCGTGATTATCCAATCAGACTTAGGAAACTCAATGCAATGTCGACTGGCTGCCTGCAAAGCTGAAAGCAACTTGGGTCTCGTTAGAAGAGTCCTAGGTTCGTTTGACCCCAATATTGCCTGCAAATTAATTTCAACGTACATCCGTCCTCATGTTGAATATGCTATACCGGCATGGGATCCTTGGTTGAAAAAGATATTCAGCTATTGGAAACTCCACAGCGAAGAGCGACAAAACTCGTTTTGGCACTATCTAATTATCCATACCAAATGAGGCTTAAAATATTGAATTTGCATTCAGCTCAATACAGGCGGAATCGAGGAGCACTAATATTCATTTGGACAGTGCTTAATCTAACAAATCACCCGTGCAGTCGTTTGTTTCATCCTTCCCATAACACACATTTGCGAGGTCAGCAATTGAAACTTTACCAACAGCATAGCAGGTTGAACTGCCGCAAATATGCATTTTCCGTTCGCAATGTGTAATTGTGGGACAGTTTACCTTCTCATGTGGTACAATCTGGAACCGTTGACGTTTTCAAGAAATCACTAGATATCCACATGGACAAGTATGTTTTCACGTTTGACAATAATCTAATAATATTTTGATATTTTTTTACCATCCGACCCAAGGTAAATTTTTGTGGGTCTTGTAAAGCATAGCTTTTTACCTGCATATCATCTATGAATAAATCTATGAATGAATATCATAGGGCAACGAAAATGGCGGAATTTTCAACATTCATGATTTACACTAAAAAGCAAACGGGCCCACAGAAACTTCAAGTTGGATATATATTATATATATATTATATATATATCTATATATTGTGTGTGTGTGTTTGCCGTGCCAGTTGGTTTTACGTAAAACAATCTACTTGAGTATGTTGTGATTGCTCCAAATCATGATATGTTTAAGAAAAATATTAAGGCCATCTTGGTTCATTTTGCTAAACCATACCTCCTAAACACATGGATCTGCATGCGCGCCTTACTGGGAAACCGGAAAACAAATTCTGTGCCTTGGATTTTTAGCTGCTCGAAAAGCAATGAAATCCCGTTCTTGGTTGTTGTTTATTTCTTGTAGTTCCCATACAATTCTTTGGTTTTCTGTAATCGTAAATGCTTTTTGAACCATTAAAATTGAATGAAATTCAATTCAGCTAATACGATTGGTTTTTCTATGAAATCACTTACGTCATGGCGACCGAACCTAATGGTAATGTAATATTTGTTATCAGTTGAGTTAACAAAATGATCTAACCCGTGTTTTTGATGCACAAATCCCGTGCAATCCATATCACTGCCATTCTCTTAAAGGTTGGCCAATATGGGTAGTTAATTCAAGTCTTAGGATTCAATCAGACCTCGAATTACGTTTAGAAGAGGTTGACATGTTCACAGTTGAAATCATGGCTAAATAAACATGAATTCGATGACATAATCAAAGATTGCTTCCTTAGAGAGAGATCGAAATTTTGGAATTAAGTCTCTCTTTCATCCGCACGCACATTCTATACAGAATTTTAGACTGTTTTGTACTTATTATACTAACAAATATCTTTTAGTTCAAGGGCCTTGAAACAGCGGTCATTGGCTAAACATGTTTTGAGTTTGAAACGCACCGTAGCCTGGACATACAACGAAACCAGGTGCTAAACAGCACAAACCCAAAGTTGGTGGGCCAATCAAGACTTTACAAGTGGTGTTTAAACTGTTTGTCCCCATTCCGATTTTCATAGCCAGAGTTTGTCCATGTATTCAGTAATTATGCATTTATAGAGCGACTTTTTCGCTAGTGGAATTGCCTTTGCTGCTTCTAAGTTATACCATATTTCTCCGTAAAAACTCGCACCGTTTGTTCCAGTTTGTGCCAATTAAAACCCATCAGTCGCATTTCGGAAAGACTTACCTCTAGGCTTCGAAACAATCAACTTTACTATGATTCACGTAAGCTTATATCCGCGACAGCAACCTATCAATGAATTAACTGACCAATCAAAATTTAATGTTTATTGGCCAATCAAATCGAAGAAAGACTGAAATTATTTCGTTTCGACAAACTGGGCACTTGAAGAAACATGTGGATGGTGATATTACTGTCTCTACTTGATGAGTAGAAGCATCACGAAACCTGTCATGGAGTGTGTGTGAAAATGAAGACTCGTTGTAGCCAGCTGCATGTGCGTGGACATGTATGGTTGAACATGTTGGTCCTGCCAATCTTATATAACAGTGGCTTACAATTACAAAGTTTGTTTACAATTTCGCCACTGTTTAGAGAAATGCGTATCCTAATCGTATTACACTTACCCGATGAGTGCAAACAACAAGAAAACTTTCGTGATGTGTGCTTTTGGAAAAACATACAAATGTAGATATTAGTTTCATTAAAGTTTCATCAAAATAATGCATCTACGAGAATAAAAGAATAAAATACCGTTTAATTATGTATTCACCAGTTACTGTTACCTCATCATTATCATCATTTCACCGCAAGAGGATACTTTTCAATCACAAATAAATAATGACAAGTATGATGTATTTTCTTGCAGCATTGGGTACTATATAATAAATAATCTAGCAGAATCTGGGGTGGGTTATCATATGTCTACCGATTACTGCACACAAAATCTCACGCGCTGAAGGCCTATTCCGATCCCTATGACGAATCCAACAACACTATTGACATCCAAACTTTTACACATTCAACTTTTACACCTTTATTGATTTCCAATCTCCCCAAGATGATACACCTCCAAAGTGGTCAATATTGAAAAATGAAAGTTATTTTGAAGTGATATTTTCTGGTTACTCACGCTCACCTTTATTCAGTCCCTGAGACACTTGAAACTTGGTCAGGGATTATGGTTGAGGCTATACCAGAAATCTGCTCAGACCCCTAGGTTCCATGGGCTCCAAAAGATACATAAGTTGGGCGTCACTCTGCGACCTATCGTGGATGGCATTGGATCCCCAACACACGAATTAGCGAAACATCTCGCTCATTTGTGGAAACCGCTAGTCGGGAACAGGGATTATTTCATTGAGATCTCTTTTGATTTCATTCGTCGTTTGAGTAAAATAACGCTCGACGAATATGAGATGATGGTTAGCTTCGATGTAAGTGCCTTGTTCACGAATGTGGACACCACGAGCGCTCTAGAATTAGCAAAAAACACTCAATTCATACGCGACATTGATAGCTCGTACATACTTGAGTGTTCAGCAAATCGTGAACGGTATATCGATTTGTCTAAATATAAACCACTTCTTGTTTAATGGAAAGTTATACAAGCAAAAGGAAGGCTTAGCAATGGGTTCACCTATTTCCCAAATGCTAGCGAATAGGTACATGGAGCATTTTGAAGAGTTAGCTCTAAAAATGAAGCTCTTCGGTCAAATATATGGTGGCGTTAAGCCGATGATATATTCGTCATCATTAAACGCGACAGATTGGAAGCATTCCATAGTTACCTTAACAACCTGGATCCCAAAATCCAATTTACAAAGGAGTTTGAGTCGACAGAAGGGACACTTCCATTCTTGGACTGTCTCGCGCGAAAGCAGAATGGTAAAATAATCACTACGGTCTATCTTAAGCCAATCGACACAAATGCGGTGTCGCGGTACTCAACAGCGCACCCCAAAAGTATTTAATTCAGTTGCGAAATCACTGTTGTGCAAAGTTCAACGCTTGTGCAGCGATGCCACCGATTAAAAACGAGCCCATCACGAATTTAGTCGACGGCTTGCCGATCATCGTTACCCAAAGAGACTACTTAAACGCCAACTGAAACGGGTAAAATAGCATCACCGAAAACGGAAACAGTTTGGCGTGCAACAGTTTCTATACCTTACATTAAGGAAGCGTCAGAGGGGATAAGTCGAATCTTGAATAATGCTGGTATACGAGTAACGTATAAAAGGGGTAGAACGCTCTGATCATTATTAACACATCTCAAGGATAAAACACCTTCAGGCTGCGCGACGAATTTCGCATATATAATCAACTGCAAGGGTTGCTCGGGAGTATATATCGGGCAAACATCCAGAGAACTCAGTACTAGGATAAGTGAACACAACACACGCAATTCCAGTGAATATCAATCAATGATAAGAGATTCAGAAATAGCAGAACACGTGCTGGACACATGTCACATCGTTAATATAGATAACGTAGAAGTGATAAGGCGGGGAATAAAACCATACATTGAACGACTTCACGTTGAGACGGCTGAGAACATGAAGGCTGGTAAGAATGCAGTCACTAAGGTGGATGGTGCTGATATCTCCACAATCTGGCGTCCGGTCCTGCAGCGGATAAACATTAACGTTCGTGACCCCTAGTGCGCGCACCGAGCTAATCGGTCAGCAGATATCATTCACACCTGCCAAGACCAAAACAATTTAAGGATTTTACAGCAATTCAATTCAATTAAATTCAATTTTAATGGTCTAAAAAGCATATAGCTTTACAAAAACCACAAAAAATATGGAAATTTATAAATAACATATCTCAGTAAAAACGGGATTTGTTTGCTTACTGAACAGTTCGGGAATCAGGTAAAAATCCAAGTGAAAGAAACTGTTTTCACTCAGTGTAGTGGCACATGTATGTCCATGGGGTCGAGATGATTTGATGCGTGAGTTCAAAATTATTAGGTTGTGGAATACATAGTCTCAATGTTCGGATGGGTCGACAGGAATTTGTCTAAGCTGGATTTGAATATATCCAAGTTGGGTGCATGTGCAACATTCGAGGGTAGGGAGTTCCAAGTGAAACATACACGTACAGAATAAAAATATCTTTGACAGTTCAGTCGCGAGTCGGGAATTAGTACTGTGTACTCATGACTCCGGCTGGTTCTTGGTGGTTGTCGTGTGAATAGTGTATTAAGGGGATGGCTGGGGGTATGCAATAGGTTAAACATTAGGATCAGATCACCTCTAAGACGTCGGTAAGGAGAGTCGAAGAGGTTGAGGTTTGCAATACGATCTTCGTATTGTTTGTGCTTTAAGCCGCACACGAGCTTCGTGGTCCGATGATAGATTCGCTGCAAGAGATTGATGTCTTTCTTTAACCAGGGTGACCAAGCCTGAACCGCATACTCCATGGTGGGCCTCAAGTAGGTATTAATTATTCGATGAACAGTCGGCTTCGTGAAACTCCCAAACACGCGTTTCAGCAGAAGCAGTACTTTTGACGTCTTTTCGTAGACAGCCTCAACGTTGTGTGACGGTTTCAACGTGCTGCTCACCCACACACCCAAGTCCTTCTCCTTGTCAGTTATTTCAAGAGTATGGGAACCAAGGGTGTAAGAGAACTCGAAGGGTTTTCCAACTGTCAATACCTTGCATTTTCTCACATTGAAAGGAAGTTCATTTCGAACCGACCATTCCTGTAAGACATTGAGGTCCAGCTGAAGCTGTCTGCAATCCTCAGTTGTGCGTACTTGTGTCCACAACTTGATATCATCCGCAAATAGCAAGATTTTGCACCGAACAAGTTTTGGTAAATCGTTTACATAGAGCAAGAAAAGAATTGGTCCAAGCACCGATCCCTGCGGCACTCCACTTGTTACTGTAATGGGCCGTGACAAAGCACCATCAACCCTTACTCGAATAACACGGTCACGGAGATAATCCTCCAACCAGGCTAGTAATGAGCCCTTGATGCCACATTGCTCTATTTTTTGTAGTAACAAACTGTGGTTAACACGATCGAATGCTTTGGACATATCCAGATAACAAGCATGTATGGTGAAACCTTTGTCCACAGCTTGTGTCCAGTCATCGAGGGCAAGGAGAAGGTTTGAAAGGCAAGAGTGTCTTTTTCTGAAGCCATGTTGTTCGATTGCGAGCAAGCAATTATCTTCCAGGTGATTTGTGATGCTGTTTGCAACGAGGCGCTCCATCACTTTAGAGATCACCGGTAGTAGTGTTACTGGTCGATAATTGGATACTTCAGAACGGTTCCCTCCTTTGTAGATGGGGGTAATGATACCAGTCTTCCATTCACAGGGAAAGAAACCTTGGGTTATAGAGAGGTTAAATAAGTAGGTAAGCGGTGTACACAAAGAATAGGCACAGCTTCTGAGGATCAGCGGGGTAATTTCATCAGCTCCAGGAGACTTTTTCGTGTTGAGCTTTAACAATGTACGGAGGACACTGTCCGAGCTAAAAGTTAGTTGCTGTAAAACGTTTTCTGGCGAGATCACGGAGGTCAAAGGACTGGTTACGGTGTTCGGTGGACTGAAGACAGTGGAGAAGAATTGGGCTAGAACTTCGGCTGATTGCGATGCTGTCGTTGTTATTCCATCACATGTCTTTAGGGCGGCAACCCCTGGTTTTACTCTAGACCGGTTATTTATGATCTGATAGAGAATTTTTGGGTTTGATTCCATTTTGTCGAGTAAATGTTTTTGATAATTCAATTTGTCGTCAACAACAAGTTTGTTTACCTTATTTCTCAGCAAACGGAATGTTTCCCAACTTTCAGCAGTGCTATCAAGTCGGTGAGCCCGCCATGCAGCGTTTCGCATAGTCAACCATTTTCGTGTTCGGCTTCTCAGTTTAAACGTGTATCCCCTTTTCCGCACCTTCGGAACAAGATGAGAGTGCATTTCAACTGCAATTTTAATTTCGTTTGCCATCCATTGCCACTGACTTGTACGCTGTCGGACTCGAGACCAGGGTCTGTGACATTCTTCAGAGTAGTATTAAGTTGTGAAAAGTCAATTTTCCTAATCAACTTGCTGGTGTCACTTGTTCTGATTGCCTGACAAATATAATCAAACGTGATAACTAAGTGGTCACTGAGTCCCATAGGAGCTTCATAAGCGAGACTTTCAATCACGTACTCTTCGTTTGTCAGTATCAAGTCCAAGATAGACGGCGTATCACTACCCCGAAATCGGGTATTGTCAAAAATATGGTTGTAAAGTGGAATGTCCTCCAGCAACTGTTGAAATAAAGCATTCAAGGAGTTTTCTGGATAGACTGAATTTCCCTTATAGTTCGGCAAATTGAAATCTCCGATCAGAAGAAGTCTGCCGCCGTATCTTGTAGCCGCTAAGCGTATGTTTGCAACTAATGCTGAATTGTAGGCTTCATCGGCGGAGGGCGAACGGTAAATCACACCCACTGTACATTTTTCTTCTGCTGTTACATTCAGGGAACACCACAGTGTGTCTTGTAGTTGTAAGTCTTCATCAGTGATCTCTTGGCATGACAAACTCTGAACGTGATATAGAGCAACACCGCCTCCTCGAGCCAGGCGATCGCGACGAAGTAGAGACATACCCTCAATGACTACTTCGTTGTCTGTTAAAGTTGGATGGAACCATGTCTCAGTTACGGCAATCATGTCTGGTGAGTGTGTGGTAGTTAGTTCAGTCAATTCGTGTAATTTATTTGTCAAGCATTGGGCATTCGTATACAAAAATTTGACAATCGATGTTGACAGCAAAGACGGTTCGTGAGACAGAAATATCGGAACGGCTCGGTCGGAATCAACAGGAAAGTAATTAACTTCGCCGACTCGGATAGAGTCGGCTGAATTCCGTTTTTTTTTCACCAGGTTTGGATTTTTCATTCTGCACAGTATTTAGACAGTCGGGATCATCCAGGTTGTCATTAGTCTCGAGGCGTCTAGGAATTATTTTAATCTCTCGGGGCAATTTGTAACGAAATTGCTTCCAGTGTTTAAGAACGGTATCAGCCATACTGTCTGTCAGCAGTGTCAGTTTAAGGGGGCGCGGAGCGTTACCCTCGTATTTCGGGGATGTCGGGATCCGAAAAGTATCGATAACAGCAGTATTGTTCCTTTGGATAGTAGCACGTAGGGGTGGTGGTACGTCAGTTGATATTGATCGCGTCGTGCGCAGAACCCACAATGGGCTATGTAGTTCTTAACCAGCTTAGGATTGACCAAAGTAATGTGTTGCTCACATCCCCCGCAATTATGTAACAGTGGCATTCAAGTATAACTGTGCTTACAGCTTAGGATTGGTTTTTCATTAAATTTAAGCTTGATCTCTGTTCGTACAGGCACATTTGATCTGACGAAGAATCTGAGTCAGAAGCGAAACTTGACCAGTTAACTGCTCTCATCGATTAATTACACACTATCTTTATACTTTGTTGGTTAGAACTGTTACTTTTGTTTGCCGTTTTCTAAGGTCCAAAATTGAGAAAAGCAGTAGCTGATTTACATTTCGTTGAAATATCATACAGTTTGATCAAAAATATTTATTATCTCAGACAATACCTTCATTTACCAGGGTGTTCAAACGTGCTCGTTTTCTTGCGTTTTTGCCAATCAAATTGACATTTTTTATTTCCCATCACGTTCGAGTAATTAAAACGTATTGATTCAGTGACACGGAATTGTTTTTTTTTGTAATTCAAGGTAATTCGAGGCTTTTAATGGATGAAAAATATATATTATTCTTCGATAGAATGCAAGATTGTGCAACTAAACTCGTAATTTGTTTTTAGAAACTAACCTATGACGAACAAATTCAAGGTCATTCAAGGTCTAAAAAGCAACACGCTTAACAACAATAACCATAAGATGGTAAAAATTCAAATGTAAGTGTATAAACAAGATAAGGAATTAGATGAAGCAGTATATAAGTGTTCGGTAAAGGAACAATTCAACAAAATATTCTTATTTCGCTTTAAATTCATGCAAGCTAGTGAAGTGAACAACGGTTGAAGGTAAAATATTCCAAGTAAAACAGAAACGGACAGAGTAAAAATACCTTCTACAGTTCTGGCGGGAATGGGGTACCACCAGCACATATTCATGGGTCTAATAATTTCTCCTATCCCTTCGCGTGAATATATGTATGTATCGCCAACATAGAGCTAATATATTTTTGGTTTAAACGCTTTGTTTTTCAATACTATCGATTCTTCATGAAAATAAAGTTTGCAATGAATCGGTTATAGCAAGATTACGTAAGCAGTGTGTCAGCAGATGTTGTTCGCACCAGCACACTAAATAAACAATTTAGGGATTAACACATCATCTAGGGGGTGTCTTGATCTCGCTTGTTTATCTTAGAGAACTCAGGATTGGTCAAGAAAATGCCATTTAAACCTGATCACTGTTCGTACCGACACCTTTGGTCTGACGAAGCATCTGTGTAACCAAAATCTTGCTATAACCGATTCATTGCAAACTTTATTTTCATGAATATGGACTCCTGATCGGTCTCGAATATTTTCAAATACCTTGATATCGATTCTTCTAATTCTCAAGCAACGGGAAATATAGGTAACCCCAACGCTTAACCGTCCTATTGTTTGTATAGCGCCAATTAAAAAAGAAGTGATGTATATTTAGACAAATTGCTTTACGGTTGATGATTATTTGTACTTTTAAGTTTATACGATCTTTGAATGTCTTTCTCGCTAATATTAAAGCCCTAGTAGTGTCAATCTTTGTCGTTAACCCAGAAAATATGGATTATTTCAACAGAAACCTTCTGCATTTACTATTTTAAAAACTCAGGCTCGTTTATGTGGGTTTTGATAATCAAATTAACGCTTCTGATTGCCCATCACGTACGAGTAATTAAAATCCATTGATTCAGTGACACGAAATTGGATTTTGTGTGTGTACACTCTCGGTTGTTTATTTAGGATTTTATTTTCCACGAAAATTGTTGAATAGATGCTTGTTAATTTTTTTTAATTCAATCCACGTGTATATTTTATAGTAACCGCTATTGCTTTTTTAAACAAAACGCGTCAAACTTCAAACTGTAGGACAACATTTGTGGACATGAATGTGAAGTTGACCGTAAGTTGTAGCTGCAACAACTGAGGATTGCAGAGAGTTTCAGCTGGACCTCGATGCCTTACAAGACTGGTCAGTTAGAAATGAACTACCTTTCAATGTCAGAAAATGCAAGGTATTGACTGTTGGAAGACATTTCGAGTTCTCTTACACCCTTGGTTCCCATATTCTTGAAAGCACTGACAAGGAGAAGGACTTGGGTGTGTGGGTGAGCAGCACATTGAAACCGTCACATAACGTCACAGATGTCTATGAAAAGACTGCTGAAACGCGTGTTCGGGAGTTTCACTAAGCAAACCGTTCATCGAATAATTAATACGTACTTGAGACCGAACCATGGAGTATGCGGTTCAGGCTTGGTCACCCTGGCTACAGAAGAACATCAGCCTCTTGCAGAGAATATATCATCGGACCACCAGTCTCAATATATTCGACTCTCGCTACCGCCGTCTTAGAGGTGATTTGTTACTTATGTTCAATATACTGCATACCACCAACCATCCCCTAAATCAACTATTCACGCGACTACCAACCAGAACCAGCCGGAGTCACGACTATACAGTACTTATTCCCGACTCGAGACTAAACTGTCGAAGGTACTTTTATTCTGTACGTGTATGCTTTACCTGGAGCTCCCTACCTTGTAATGTTGCACATTCACCCAAATTGGATATATTCGAATCGAAGTTGGACAATTTCATGTTGACCAATCCAAACTTTGAACCTATATATTTTACACCATAAAAGCTTTGAACTTTGAAACCGGTTTCTGTCCAATGAATTTTTACTTGATTCCTGAACTGCTCAGTAAGCAAACAAATTCCGTTTTTTACCCATGTTATTCGTAACTCCCATATTATTCTGTGGTTTTGTCAAGCTATATGCTTTTTAGACCATTAAAATTGAATTGAATTGAATTGAACATGTCGTGGTGCAATTGTCGCTATTCATGCTGTCCTTCTCCTGTTGATGTCAAATGAAAAGCCTGATTTCAGTATCGTTGTCTATATATGAAAATTCTGTCTACGAAACAGTTAACTCTTGCAAATGGAAAAACAATATTAAACGCTCGTTTAGGAAGCTCTACGTGAATTTGCCTGTACGAGATTTGTTTTGCTTAAAAACAGCTCATTACTGTAACTCAAACAGTCTATCTGGAGCTATTTATTCTTGCGAAAGTGGTTCAATGATGATTTTCAATTTTATTTCGATTTACCGATGGCAAGTCAACTTTTATATGTAAAGCATACATGGAATTCTCGGAAAAGATGAAAAACTGGTTATTAAGTTTTCATCTAACAGTTCGCCAAATGATATTCGCTTTTTTAATAGGATGGCTAATATATTTATCTCGGAAGACCACAAATTAGACCAACTGTTGAAAAACCTGCTTAGAACTCACTTTTACCTGAGAAAGTTCAGGTTCATATTCCCTCGTAACAGATAATCAGTCTCTGTGCATATATTTTTATTACCATGCCTTTTTCTATCAGTTAAAGACTCTAGAGAATATGACATTTTGAGCCATTCGAGCGCTTCACCGGGATCATTAATAAATCTCGGTGTCTAACGAGAGGTTATCCACGACATTTAAATCGAGATTAAATGGGTAATACATACCAGGTTGTACAAAAATGTTTATCAAGAGCTCATAAAAATGGAGATAATAATGTGGAGGAAACCCCATTTTGCTGAAAAGTAAGCTCTTCATATTCACCTACAAATTATAAAACCATTGATAAACGCCATGTTCACAATTATTTTCAATTTGTATACATTTTTATGTGCAAAACGCTACCCATCGTCACAACGCGAGAGTAAGAAGCGCCAATACAACCGACGATGGCAAATGCGAACCCGTCATAATTCAGTTTTTAAAAAATAGCATGAGAAATGATCCGGCGACAAGGTCAGCTGTCAGGAATGATATACAGTTCGTCAACCTCAGTCAAATTAACCCAACCTGATATGAGCTGGAAGTAAGACGGTTAGCATGAAAAAGATTTTTCAAATCAGATCAAAGTGACTATCACAACAAGAAATGTTTGTAGTGGGGTGATTTATCTATATAAGTGGGATGTGTAATAAGAATGCTTAATTGAAAGCATTTTCATCACACTGGTTTCATTCTGTTTGCACTCATCAGCTAGGGACAGTATGATCACGAACAACATGCGCTTGAAACAGTGAAAGAATGGAAAACCAGATTTGTTTGTATGACATGGTGGATAAGGTTGGTACGGCCGACTTGTTCAATCACATGCAGGAGAGTAAGGAGCGACATGATGTTAACAAATAAAATACTGCGGATGGAAAATCCCCCTCTCCGTGATTGAAAAACAGTCAGTCCTCCTAAGAATACAAGGTGTCATTCAAGTTGTCTGGTTATACCGCCATCAGGACTCGATTTTAAACGCTATTTCTACTCTGTTAGTATTTTCTGTGGAATTCACTATCACAGGATTTTGTGAACGCTCCGACAATCAAAACTGGATGATTATATCAAAGAGCACTCCATTATCGGCCATGTATATTTACCCCAAATCGAATAATTAATACGTACTTGAGGCCGACCATGGAGTATGCGGTTCAGGCTTCGTCACCCTGTCTACAGAAGGACATCAGTCTCTTGCAGAGAATATATCATCGGACCACCAAGCTCGTACGTGGTTTAAAACATAAACAATACGAAGATCGGATTACAAGCCTCAATCTCTTCGACTCTCGCTACCGCCGTCTTAGAGGCGACTTGATTCTTATGTTCAATATACTGCATACCCACAACCATCCCCTGAATCAACTATTCACACGACTACCACAACGAACAAGCCGGAGTCATAACTATACAGTACTTATTCCCGACTCGAGGCTGAACTGTCGAAGGTATTTTTATTCTGTACGTGTATGTTTTACTTGGAACTCCCTACCCCGTAACGTTGCACATTCACCCAACTTGGATATATTCAAATCGAACTTGGACAACTTCATGTCGACCAATCCAAACATTGAAACAATATATTCTGCATCATAAAGCTTTGAACCCATGAATCGAAGTAAACTATACATATTTACCCTATCAAACCGGTTGAAAACAATTTCTGCTCTATGTATTTTTACGTGATTCCTGAACTGATCAGTAGGCAAACAAATCCCGTTTTACTACCTATGTTATTTGTAATTCGCATATTATTCTGTGGTTTTTGTAAAGCTTAGTGCTTTTTAGAACATTAAATTGAA
>JACCGJ010021824.1:0-14622 GCA_013407085.1 Atriophallophorus winterbourni | reverse complement strand
CTTAATCCGCACCAAATTAAAACTGGCCCACAGGTGACCTCAACCTAGTGAATTCAATTCTCATCGCCTACCGGACAAAAACGATTCATATTCAGGATAGATAAATGTATTTCGAACAATTAAAACGAAAATGTTCGGAAAATCAACAACAGAGAACGTCACGCATCCTCTATGGAGATTATCGTTGAACTTCAGTGTTGTCGGAAAGCTTGATTGACATTTTCCGAATGCCAGTGTTTTTTGTTTAATATCAGATCACGCACTGATTATCTGGAAGCAATTTCTAAATACTCTGTAGCGATTGAGGTAAAGTTGCAGTTTACCACAAGCACAGTGATAGCACACACCAAATGAGAACTCCGGAAGTCGGAATACAAAGGGGTATGGTACGATGCACAGCCGGGGCTGGTAAAATGTTACGCAGTACAAAACAATGTAATTCACAAAGTGCGCGCAATAACGCAGTCAAAGATACGAAAAGTCACTGTGTTCCAGGATGTGGTAATGACTCATTGTATGGACCAACGGACGACCAAGTACCTTGCCGTCGGTCTGAAAGGGAAAAGGAGAACAAAGATTAAGTGTGCTCAATTTAAAGGTAAAGTGGTATTTAGCCTTTGTTACAACTCTTACCTTTATAAAGCGTAAAATTCCGCTTACTAAATTACCTTGAAAATTTATTTGTAATTGCACATACTACAATTTGATCGTACAAAACTTTTCGCAAGCGTTGATCATGATTACCTTGCTTCGGATTTCCAAGAATACAGTTTATTTATTCATTTCTCTGAAGACCAGTATTTAGTTGCTTATCCGTTGGATAGATCAGCGTGATAACGCATTACCGACAATGTTACGGTCACCATCCATGTAGCTAATATCTGTGGTAAACTGCGCAATGAAGTCTAGTTTACGGATTTCTCTTCGAGAATGTCGATCTGTCGGAGAACGGAAGGCATACACGATTAGCTTGTGATCGGTGAAAAAGGTAAAGGTACGTCCTTCTTGTAAGTGTTCAATAGATTGGAAGATGGTGAGAAGATCGCGTCCAAAAGTGCTAAACCCAGTCTGGGCGATTTTCAATCACCTTAGGTGAACGAATAACGTTTGAATATTTCAGTTTAGTTCTTTCTGTAGTACATATCCCGATGAAACTTTTGACGCATCCGTTTCTATGACCAAATGCGCGTTTTCGTCGGTTTTTGACGGACTTGGAGCGGTAGCGTTGCTTAGAATTTCTTTGACTTCACGGATGCAGATTCTGCTGCTGTTTTGATTTACATCTTGTTGGTATTAATGCTAAGCATTTCGGTGACAAGTTTATGTATTTTAGCGGCGTTTGGAATGCATCGACCATGATCGTTAACGACGCATAGGAATCGGTGATATCTCTTGATTGTCTGTGACATTGGAAATCATAGTATGGACAGTCTTTTCCGGCAATAGAGTTATTCCATTATTGTTAATCCTATGGCCAAGAAAATCAATAGTCGACAGGTCGAAAACGTATTTGTCGGGGTTAATAGTAATTTCGTATTGGGTAAAACGTTGGAAGACTTAAAGAGGTCCCGTACTAGATCCTCGTGTGACGAACTAGTTAAAAATACGTCTTCCATATACGCAAAGACGAAATCAGGAACGCGTTGAACCCGATCAATGAACATTTGAAAGGACTGTGTTCGAAAGGAACGAATAGCATTATTAAAGAAGTCCTAATAATATCGTCAAGATTCAAGAATTTCTGGTCACAAAAAGCAAATGGCTTCACAATTACCATATCATAGTATAAATATGTTCAGGAAAAAGGTATAAAATAAACATGTAATGTCAAGTATAGTCCAGTAAAATATTTACCATGAGTGTTAATAACGAAAGTTTTGTGTAAATTTCCTTCATATGTTCTGTTTAAACAATTTGATTCTTTTTATTTCTCAACAGTTTTATCTTCCATCGTTTTTGTGTATAGATTTTCCTTATTCACTTATACACCCCCTTTTGTTTTAATTCATTATTAATGCCATTGTCGGTCATTGTTGCTGAATTTGGTTGCCATTTTGGTCTCCAGTATTTTGCTTGAATTTGGACGCTATTTTGGGTGTCATTTTTGTTTGTCACAGAAAATTTGGAAGACATTTTCGTAACTCGATTTTTCCTATTTTTTATCAGGTCGTCTTTGTTTGAATTGAATTGATTCTGGAGTATTTGGCTCATGGTTGTTGTGACGTTCCTATACAATTGAGGTTTGTATAGTTATTTTTGTTGCAATTGTTGTTAATTACAGTACCGTAGTAAATCCGAATCGTTGTTTTGAATTTGTCGAAAGAAGAAACGGGTGGTCTACGCGTTACTCACGTCACAGACGATACAGTACTCAATTTGGGAATTGCATCAATTTGGTTTCTGTGCTCAAGTTGGATCGTTTCAATTGTATTCGCATCGCAGCTTGTCTTCTTACTGTTACAGTATTTGTCTCAACCGCAGAAAATACTCATTTTGGTTCGTACAATTGAAGCTATATTGGGCAAAAACTTTCCGATCGTCGTGAATTTGAACATTTGACAGTCAAACCCAGTTTACATATTTGGTGACGTCCCCTTTGTTTATTTTTTGTCCTTTTGAACATTTTATTATATCGTTTTATCTAGTATGCCTAAGATATCATCTAAGGAAGACGATGATGTTAGAGAAAGTCATGCGACTTCTCAACGAGAGTTGCAATTATAGCACCAATTAGCTGCTGCTAGATTTACGATAGAGTGTTTGACAAAGGAACGAAGAGCAGTCGCTGAAAAAGAACATTTGATCGCCGGTACAAGAAGCAAACCTGAAAGGTTCGACACGACGTTAAGCTATTTGGAACCAGCGATGAACATGAGTATCGGATTACCTAAAGTAGAATTATCCTACTTTGACGGTAATCAAATAGACTATTGGAAGTTCATGAAGCAGTTTGAATGTTACATTGAGTCGAAGCTTATGGATACGGGACAGCGATTGTTATATTTGATGTTTTATTGCCGGGGCAAGGCTCGCAAAGCCATTGATGCGTGTGTCTAGCAATTTGTGGGCCTGGCAATTACATGCGGTAGCCGGAACAAATCCTTCCAATCTCGCTTTTGCCCGCGTAGAACCCTCAGTGGGTTGTCGCATGATACATGTATCAATGGCTTTCGAGCCTCGCCCCGACAATAAAACATCAAATATAACAATCGCTGGTCCGGATCCATAAGCTTCGACTCAATGTAACATTCGAATTGCTTCATGAATTTCCAATAGTCTATTAGATTACCGTCAAAGTATGATAATTCTACTTTAGGTAATCCGATCCTCATGTCCATCGCTGGTTCCAAATAGCTTAATGTCGTGTCGAACCCTTCAGGTTTGCTTCTTGTACCGGCGATCAAATGTTCTTTTTCGTTCTTTTGTCGTTTTCGTTCTTTTTGTCTATCGTAAATCTAGCTGCAGCTAATTCGCGCCCTAATTGCAACTCTCGTTGAGAAGTCGTTTCGTTTAACGCAATAATCTCTAACATCATCGCTCTCTTAGATGACATCTTAGGCATTCTAAATAATACGATATACAAAAAACGTTTAAAAGGATAAAAATAAACAAATGGGGTGTCACCAAATTTGTAAACTGGGAATCGACTGTGAAATGTTCACATTCAGGACGATCGGAAAGTTCTTCGCCAATTTCTACCCAATATATTGTACGAACCGAAATGAGTATTTTCTCCGATTGAGAAAAATACTGTAACAGTAAGAAGACAAGTTGTGATGCGAATCCAATCGAAACGATCCAACTTGAACACAGAAACCAAATTGTTGCAATTCCAAAATTGAGTACTGTATCGTCCGTGACGTGAGTAACGCGTAGACCACCCGTTTCTTATTTCGACAAATTCAAAACAACGATTCGGATATTCTATGGTACCTTAATTGGCAACAATTACAACAATAAATATACAAACCCCATTTGCGAGGTACGTTCAACTTGGTTGTAATTCCCAAGCTCTGTTAGAAAATCACTACGAATTTTCGCTATTCTGTGAAATTACTGTAAAATATACTAACTATTTTACTATATTATAAAAAGCAAATCGTTCATTATATTTCGTGCTGATCAATTACGCGTGGTAAAATCAGTATAATTCTTCTGGTACATTATCGTTACTCATACTTTTCGCTGTCAGATGAGTACAAATAATACTTGCCTTGATGGCAATTGCTGAAAAAAGTTGTCAGGGGCATTGAGTGCACAGCTTGCAAGCGTTGGACTCACCCTAGCTGTTCTGGCATACATAAATCTCACTATGGGATTTATGCAAAGTACCGCTGACTGCAGTGGTATTGCAGCTGCTACCATAAGACTGCCAGTGACGCTGCTTCGATTAACGTAAAACTTCAAAATAGTGAAAACTTGCCTAGCTCAAACGTCGTACCCACTCAAACTTATGCATCTCTTGTGCGTGCAAATATGAGCCCGGAGACAACTGCAGTCAAGGCGTAATTTGACAAAGATAGTCAGTCACACCATTCTCCCAAGGAGGTCAATGTAAGGAGAACTTCGAAAAAACTTGCAAATAAAGGATCCGGATTAACTGCAGCCAGGTAACCCGTCCATCCAGGCAACCTGCCTCTCCCAAGGTGTCAAATTTAGCTGGAACATCCAAGAAGTGTACTAAGACAAGGTCAGTACACAAAAACGGCAACATTCAATTGATGCCGGTTCATCTGTGCTGGACCAAATTATTCAGGAATTGAATGGTTTGCGTCAGCAAATTGAAACACTGCACGGCAAGTACTCTGCTCCAAAATCGAAACTAGAAATGTACGAAACAAGGAGCGCTTGTATTGTGACGGAAAAGCATGCAAATGAATATGTACTAGTTTGTAACCGAGCGGAACCGTTTTTAAGGAATCCAAGTCTCGCAGAGATCTTGATCGCAGGTGTATAAACGACCTTCTCCGAATGGTGGGTTTGAAGCCTTTTACTCCCACAGTGCGGTTCCACCGTGTAGCGAGATGGAGGATGGGTAACTGCCCTCGACCAATCCTGGTTGAATTCAAATACCAGGCGGATCGGAATGCATTCCTGGCTAGGGCTGAGCATATCGCCAACTCAACGCTAGATAAACTTCAGGTGAAGCCAAACAACCTTCCGTCCCGGATAAAGTATAGTTTTGTCAAGTAGATATAGATTGGAAGCAGAAGTGTTCAGTACCCGGAAGCCAGGTTTTATTCACTTCAGAATGACAGTATGAGAGCTAAAATGGAAAGAAAGAGACGTGAGTAAAAGTAGGGTAGCAGATGTGCACAAAGGCAATGTCATATTCACAACATTCTCCCCAGCCAGAATGTTCTATCTAGATTTCTGTGTTCCGCAATACATAAGGCCTGGCACGCTGTTGCTGAACCACCAATTCTTGGGCATTTTCGGAAAGCATCCCGGAGTCCAATGTGGCAGTATCGTGGTCAGAACGCTGGTTCCGTATGGCATGCTCGTCATACAAATGAAGTTCATCAGGAGCGTCGGTAGAAAAATCTCCTTTTGGTGCTAACTGGCGTGTAGACACTGTGTCCTCGCGTCCAGTCGGGAACCGTACATGCGCATACTGAGGGTTGCATTCGATCCGTTGTAATTCGTCTACCAGGGTATCAAATTTAGATGCTCGGTAATTGCGTTTCATAAGCATATCTGCGGAATCTGACAACCATGGCGGGAGACTTCTATTTAAAGTCGATCGTCTGGTGTATTGAAAGAGGCGCTCATGTGGGGTCGAATTAGTTGTAGTGCAAAGGAGGGACCTTACGGAGTGTGAAGCATCTAATAAGACGCTCTCCCATCGATTGGTTGATAAGTTTCTCATTTTCAAGGCCAATGATATGGCTTTCCATAGCGTACCATTCAGTCGTTCGACTTGCCCGTTGCCTTGAGGGTTTCCAAGTTGTAGTCCGGCTCGTGGCGATCCTTTTATCCAGCAGAAACTTTTTGAGTTAATCTGACATGAACGCAGAACCACGATCGGAGTGTACATAGGATGGCATTCCGAAGATGGCGAATAGTTGTGAAAAACAATTGATGACAGTTTGCGCTGAGGTGTCTGCACAAGCAAAAGCGAAAGGGAACCGTGAATATTCATCGATCATCGTCAACAGATAACGGTTGCGAGTAGCTGATGGAAGTGGTCCTTTGAAGTCTATACTCAGTCGTTCAAACGGTTGAGTTGCTTTTATTAAGTTTTGTCTATCTAGTTGGAAGAAACGAGGTTTAAGTTCGCAGCAAGCGCTACACCTGGAACAAACACTTCGGATTTCGGCGATAGAGAAGGGTAAATTCAATTTTCGAACGAAGTGAATCATGCGAGTTACACCTGGATGGCACAAGGACTCATGTAATGCGATCAGATCTCGATGAGTTGATAAAGCCCCACAGTAAGCACGAGAAAGCGCGTCGGCTGCAGTATTTTTTATCCCTGGACGGTAAATTACATCGAATCGATATGGAGATAGCTCCATTCTCCAACGCAAGATTTTATCATTTTTAACGTTCGTACGTTGCCGATTGTCGTACATGAAAGCGACAGAGCGTTGATCGGTGACTAATTTGAAATGATTGCCAAGAAGATAATGCTTCCACTTACGAACTGCTTCTACGACTGCGTGGGCTTCTTTTTCAACAGAAGAGTGATGTCCTTCAGATGGTGTTAGCGTCCGAGAGAAAAAGGCAACAGGTCTGCATTTTGATTCAAAGTCGCCGCGATTGCTACATCCGAAGCATCAGTTTCCACCGTGAGCGGTACGTTATGATCAATTGTTACTACCACTGCGCTCTCTAGTTCCTTGCACAAGGCCCGAAATGTCTCGACAACGTGCTCCGGCAACGGAAAAGTTTTATTGTGGACAAGTGGATGGATTTTATCTGAGAAGTGTGAAATCCATTGAGAATAATAGGCGAACATTCCCACAATTCTTTGCTGAGCTTTGATGTTGCTAGGCCGTTCTAGGGTTCGAAGCGGTTGTAGTCGATCAGGATCAGGTTTGATTGCCCCCTGTGTTACCTCGTAGCCAAGCAATCGGATAGTATCCGAGCAGATGATACTCTTGGAATCATTGAATGTTATGTTGTACTTCTTCGATGCGATCAGAAAATTTTCTAAATTACTGTCATGCTGAGTTTTATCAATACCGCATATGGTAACATTGTCAATGTAAACGAAAATATCTTCTAGTTTCTCGTTTTCTAATATGACATCCATGATACGCTGGAAACTGGAAACACCGTTTGTAACACCGAAAGGTATTCGACAAAATTGATATAATTTGCCACAAGCCTCGAAAGCGGTGAACTTTTTGTCATCATTGTGCAGGGGTATTTGATGATAAGCACTCAGCAGATCTAAAGTACTGAAGTATTTGTACTGTGAAACTTTTTCAATCATTACGTCTATACGTGGAAGAGGATATGCATCCAGCTGGGTGTACCGATTTATAGTTTGACTGTAGTCGACAACCTGACGTTTCTTATGACGTTCATTCGTCGTGACCAAGACCTGGGCTCTCCTCGGAGAGACCGACGGTTCGGTGATCCCTTCATTCAAGAGACGCTTGATTTCTGAACGTATGAACTGTTCGTCCGGGACGGAATGTCGTCTGGATTTCGTTGTTATCGGTTTGCAATTTTTCGAGAGATGATTGAAGAGTATCGGGGGATCAACGTTAGCAGCGGTTAACCCACAAATAGACAGAGGTGGTAGAGCACCTCCAAAAGGAATTTCCACCTTTTGATGCAACTTCAAAAAGTCATGACCCAAAAGAACATCTGAACATCTGAACTCCAAATAGAAGTCTCCCGACATGGTTGTCAGATTCCGCAGATTTGCTTATGAAACGCAATTACCGAGCATCTAAATTTGACCCCCTGGTAGACGAAGTACAACTGGAGTTGAAATATAGCTTTCGGAACTTCCCGTATCGATCAGAGCCTCGAGCTTTATCCCGTTTATGTACAAAGGAATCACAGCTTTGGATAAACTTTCCGGAGCTGAGGTTGAAGCAAGAGCTGAGATGGTGGAGTTAATCGCGCTGGGCTTCGTTTTGCGGGAGGACAGGCAAACAGACTGAAAATGACCCTTTTTGCCACAGGCTTTACAAGTTGCATCACGAGCGGGGCACTTCACACGAGGATGTCGACTGTAGCCACAAAAGAAGCATTCGAGTGTCGATACCGCGGCTGTTATCTCCGTAGCTTCGGTAGGGTCAGCAACTGAACTGGTGGATTCGGAAGTCGTACCACATGGGATATTATGGTTCTGATAAGTATGCGATTGTATTTCGGCTAGCTCCAAAGAGCGTGCTCGTTTGAAGGCTGTCTGAAAATCCAACGAACGCCACTCGAGTAAACGTTGTCGCATGCTATTTGATCGTATGCCAGTGATGAATGCGTCCCGGATAGCATCGTCACGGTATTGTTCGGCTGTCACGGCTGTGAAATTACATTCTTTTGCCAAGGACTTTAGTTTTAAAGCGAATCGATCGAGAGATTCGTCGCTTTCTTGTTTACAAGTGGCAAGAAGATGGCGTGCAAACACTTCGTTTTGAGGCTGCATGTAGAGATTCTTGAGGACAGAGATGGCATCGTTGAAGTTGTCGCACTCAGTTATGTAGTCGTAAACCGCGGCGGAGACAAAGTTGATCAAGTAATTGAGTTTAACTGACTCTTCAGCATTAACGGCGGCGATGAAGTTCTGAAAGGTTTTATACCAATGATTCTACCGTTTCGCAGCTTCAGGAGAACTGGGGTCAACGTCGAATCGTTCAGGTTGAAGATGACGTTCCATGATCAAGTATTCTTTAAGTGAATAAATTGAAGTATAGTTTTGTCAAGCAGATATAGATTGAAAGCACAAGTATTCAGTAACCGGAAGTCAGGTTTTATTTACTTCAGAATGACAGTATGAGAGCTAAAATGGAAAGAGAGAGACGTGAGTAAAAGTAGGGTAGCAGATGTGCACAAATGCAATGTCATATTCACAACACCGGATTAGGCAAAATACTTTTGATTTAAATAGGAGAAACTTAGCAGCCGGAACATCGGTCATTCTTAACCCGGATGCAGCTCAAAGCGCTATTCAGTCACAGACGAGCATACCAAACAGCACTTCGCCACTAGTCTTGCTGTCCGGCCCAAATGACGTTGATTGTCTTAAAAAGAATGACGTTGGCACCCGAGCAGGTGACTCCAGTAGTTGCCTCTCTTCTAAGGATGGATATCAATTGTCAGGCAACGGTCCGTTACCTTAACACGATAGGCTGCTGAACCTGATGCTCCTGTTCTAAGTAGCACGCCCAAAAACGTGCAGCTCCCACGGGTGCTTCGACAGAGGGCCAAACAGTTTTAGTTTCAGAAGCACGAATAACCAGTGCCTCTGCGGCTCAGCGTGCACGCAAGGTACTTTTTAGGCTGACATCGGTGCTATTGAGCAGAAGACCCGATGTATTCCTGCCACTGTGCAAGGCATTATTTAAGCCGCATCTCGAATATTGTGTTCAGGCGTGGTGTCCTCACTACAAAAAGGACATCCTTCGACTTGAAAGCGTACAGCGCCTCGCATGATTGAGGGTCAACGAGGGAAATGTACGCTGCGCGCCTAATGTCTCTCGATCTTTTCTCTCTTAGGCGCCGTCATTTAGGAGGTGACTTAATAGAAACCTTCAAGGTCTTGAAGGGTTTGAGTGGCGTGCTAATGAACGACTTCTTTACATCAAGTCCCGAGGTGGGCACCCGGGCCATTCACTTAAAATTATTAAAAAACGATGTCGGCTAGACTCCAGGAAACACCATTCCAGCCTCAGGGTTGTAAACTTCTGAGACATTCTTCCAGGAGAACTTATTTTCTGCAGTACCGTCTCGCGTTTTAAGCAGTGTTTGGACCGCAAGTGGGGTTAGTATTTTCCTGAATACTGTCCTTAGATGCTATACATGCTTAGTTAGTTCACCTTTTAGCGTTATCCCGTAAGCCAAGTAAGGGCTAGAGTTCTCTGGGTTTTTTTATTTTATATACACGATGTTACTTTAGCTGACCTCTCACTGTGTTGGTGAAGAGAAACTGCTTTTTTGTGCCATTATTATATAAATCATACAGGTTGAACATATAAGTTAGAAGATGGCGTATTTTCTTTCTATGGTAAGGAATGTGCCCAATGTGATTTGGTTCGCCGTAAGTTCATTCGTTCATTGCACATGACAGCAAGTGTTAACTAGGCCAATCGAGCGTGCAGAATTTGTGTCGGTGGAAAGCTGTTCGAGAAACAACAACCACTACCAAGCTTTTTTCGATGGATGGTCCTCGACGATCGCGAATGGCAAAGTTTATCCATGTTGTGTTAAAAGCCCATCGGTGATGGAATGATGCTGTAAAATAAAGCATTTCTCTCACCAGTACTGTGTAATTCCGCGAAAGAAGAATTTTGGAATAAAAAACCTGAACTCCAGCATTTACTTTTTTTTAGGCAGATACGTTGGAAATCTTGAACTAACTGTTATGTCTGTGCTGCACTGTTGTTGGCCCATCCCGTTTGGTCAGAGAGAACGCAACCGTCACTCAACTCGTCTATTTACCGAATGCAAAGTGTATCACAAGTGAGCGAATGTGTGAATATCACAGTGAGCGAAAATCATAATTTGAATTCAAAATCGATCTTCATTGGTGAATAATCAATAGTTCGTTCACTGGCTATACAACAGGGGGCGCCCTCCTAACACCTCCCCCTTTAAGTTTGGTTGTCGTACGACTTCAATTTTGGGTTCACTTGCAGGCGGGTTACTGGAATACGTCTTCGATCAGTTCGTCTTCTTTGTCTGCATTCCGGAGAATTAATTCGAGGGTGATCTTCTACCGTTGGCTTTGTTTGTTCTGGGCTTTTGAGGTTGAATTCACCCAGTAGGATTTCCAATGGAGTTTCCTGTATACTTGGGGAATTCCGTTTTGCACCTAACGCCCTTAGTTGATCTGCATGTCGTACCCACGTTTCTTTTCCAACCATTATCTCGTAGCAAACGTGGCCCACGACCTTGCTAACGATCCCCGGGGTCCATTTGATCTCACCACCACGGTAATCCTTGGCGAGGACATTTTGTCCGACCATAAATTTTCGGAATTTTGCACCATTTTGTCTATTACATTTCGTTTTGAGATTTTTATTGGTATGATTCACCGTGTTTGGTCGCATGAGATCGAAGATGGTTCTCGGTTTTTGCCTTAGCATGACTTCCGCAGGCGATATGGCTCCAGGTACGTTAGGATTGGGTGTGATTCGGTAGAACGTCAAAAATTTCTGCAGAACGTCTTCCGTATTCCCTTCCCCCGCTGCTTTAAGCATTGCTCGCTTGAAAGTGTCCACAAACCTCTCCACTTGTCCGTTCGATTGTGGGTGATATGGCGGTGTGCGGATGTGCTTCATACCATGTTGTCGGCAAAATGATCCGAACTCATTCGACGTAAATTGGCTTCCATTATCGGTCACCAATGTTTTTGGATAACCAAATCTAGCGAAAGTTTCTTGCAGCTTTTTGATTGTCGTCCGAGTTGTTGTGTTGGTGAGGGGGAAAACCTCTGGCCATTTGCTGTGTGAGTCCACCAGTAGGAGATACGATATTCCGTTCAGTGGGCCCGCGAAATCCAAGTGAATTCTTGACCAGGGTTCTGTGGGATTGGGCCATGGGTGTGGTTCACACTTTGTCGGTGATTTTAATGCCGATTGACATTTAGAACACGAGCTAACCAGGTTCTCAATGTGTGAATCCATAAGGGGCCAGTACACGAAGCTGCGCGCTAGCGCCTTCATACGATTTATTCCGGGATGACTTGTGTGGAATTGTTTGAGTACTGTCGAACGGAGTTTCTTTGGAATTACCACTCTATCCGAAAACATGAGACACCCGTCCACGATTGAAAGGGAATTCTGACGATGTCGGAATTGTTGTAGTTCTGGGTCTTGTACAGATATTGGCCATCTGGATTTGTGGTATTCAAATACCTTTTTGGAGTACGGGGTCTTCTAATGTTGCATCTCGAATTTGGTCAACTGTTACCGGCAGTTTCATCATAGTGGTGGAAAGTAAACAACTGATGTCAGCATCCAGAGTTGTTTGGGCTACCATGTCTTCTTCTATTGTGTTTTCTGTTATCAGTCTTGAGAGTGCATCCGCTTGTCCTATTTTCCCGGTGGAGATGTACTTTATGTCGAAATTATAGCCCAGCAGGATGGTTGACCAACGCTGTAGTCTGTTTGCTGTGTAGACAGGAATGCCCTTTTTGATGCAAAAATAGCAAGCAACGGTTTATGGTCCGTCAGCAGCGTGAATTTCCGGCCGTATAGCATCTTATGAAATTTCTTGATAGCGAAGATGATGGCAAGCGCTTCTTTCTCGATTTGGCTGTAATTCCGTTCAGCTGAGGTGAGTGATCGTGCTGCGTGAGCAATGGCTTTTTCGGTTCCATCCTTGAAAACATGTGAGATAACTGCACCGATTCCGTAGCTGGAAGCGTCCGAGGCTAGAACGATTGGGAGCCTTGGGTCGTAATGTGTCAGTAAAAGATCTGAGGTCAGCATCGACTTTATTTTATCGAAAGCTTGTTGGGTTTCTTCTGACCATATCCAAGGGGTATCCTTCTTCAGTAGATTATTGAGAGGGCCGCGTAATTTGTGTAATGATGGTAAAAATTCGCCATAGTGGCTCACCAATCCGAGGAATGATCGCAATGTTGGGATATCATGTGGTGGTGGCATATTCTGAATTGCATCAATGTTTGATGGATCTGGCCGTCGACCATGACGATCAATGATAAATCCGAGATATCTTATAGATTCCATGAAAAATTCACATTTTTCGGCCCGTAAACGGAAGCCATATTCGTTTATGCGTTTGAGGACTTCCTTTATACGATCACGTAGTTCATCCACATTTGATCCGACTATGATTATATCGTCGAGATAGGCAGCAGCATAGGGTAAACCTTGGAGCATGGTATCCATGACCTGTTGGAAGATAGCAGGTGCAGTCTTGACACCAAACGGTAAGCGTTGGTACTGGAAGAGCCCACGGTGAGTGTTGATGGTTAATAGCTCTCTTGATTCTTCAGCGACCTCAATTTGGAGGTAAGCTTCCGATAGGTCCAGTTTTGCAAAACACTGACCACCATTCAATCTGGCGAAGAGGTCCTCAGGAAGAGGTAGTGGATATTGATGATCTGCCAAGGATGCATTTAGACCAGTCGAATAATCCGCGCAAACTCTCAGACTACCATTCGGTTTTTTGACAATCACAATTGGTGCTGCCCATGCTGAGTAGTTGACGGGTTTGATTACTCCGGCGGCTTGCAGTCTGTCAAGTTCTTTGTCGACGCTTTCCAAAAGAGCGTACGGTACGGGGCGTTTGGGACGAAATGTTGGGTTCGCATTCGGCTTCAAAGTCAGCTTTGCTGAAGTTTTCCGGCAATATCCAAGGCCATCTTGGAAGACTTTCGGAAATTTGAGTTGAATCTGTTTTACCCAGTCATCTGTCAATTGATTCACGGCATTGCACACAGTGTTCAGTGGGAAATCAAGCAACTTCAAATTTTCAAGCCAATCCAGGCCAAGAAGATCCAAGTTCGGATGCTTTGACACGTAACAGACACCTTCTAGTTGTGTGTCGTTGAAGGCAATACAGCAGGTAATCTGCCAATGAGATTTAACTTTCCTCCAGATGCGCTGCGTGCAACATGACTGGTGGGATTTATGTTTGGTTTGCCAACCGATCGCCAAGTGTCTTCCGATATTATAGTGATGTCGGAGGCAGTGTCAACTTGAAAACGGGTGGGCGTACCATTTAGCGTGACGGTAAGGTACTTCCGTCGATTTTTCACATCCCCTTGGAAGGTTGAAAAGACGGGATAGGAGCGATAAGTTTCATTATTGGAATGATTCAGTACAGATTTTTCATTAAAATACTTCGCACGGCAGTAATTTTCTTTATGCCCCATTCTGTTGCAATTCTGGCATCTGTGTTTCTTGGATGGGCAAAAACGCACAAAATGCCATTCTCCACATTGCCAGCACTTGGATGGGGGCTTGGGTTTTTGAGCTGTCTTGAGCAGCTTTGGTTGTCGTGGTAGATGCGAAGACGGTTGTTCAGTGTTCTTCTGTTCTGGTTGATGTACCGCCTGGATTGTAAAATTGTCGTGAATTGACGGTGAATCAAGCAAACCTCCAATTGATGCGCGAATGACATCAACTAACTGACGCAATGTCCCAGAAGAATCTCCTTCTTTTATCTGGAGTATTCGTTCGAGCAACTTTTGTAAAAGTGACACTTCTGATTCAGCGGACATCATGGAAAACACCCCGTCGCCAGTTGTTATGTCTGTTTGTACTGTTGTTGGCCCAGCCCGTGTGGTTAGAGAGAACGCAACCGTCACTCAACTCGTCTATTTACCGAATGCAAAGTGCATCACAAGTGAGCGAATGTGTGAATATCACAGTGAGCGAAAATCATAATTTGAATTCAAAATCGATCTTCATTGGTGAATAATCAATAGTTCGTTCACTGGCAATACAACAGGGGGCGCCCTCCTAACAC
>JACCGJ010021822.1:0-13396 GCA_013407085.1 Atriophallophorus winterbourni | reverse complement strand
TATCCGTCGTTGGGTAAAAGAGAGTATGAAATCTCTTTGGATGCCCCCGCTAGCTTGAAGAAATGCCTCTTGACCGCTCACATTGAAGGCATTGTATGTAAAGCGTTCGTTGAAAAGCTGGGAAGGAGCCGATACAGCCCTTGGCTGCCCTGAAACGACAGATCACGCCGCGGCGTGAGAGAGAAATGTCCTCCCGAATCGGACTGTTTAATTCATTAAAACAGCTGACTAGGAACATGAACATTCATGCGGTTGTGATGTGCATCCTGGTCGACCATCGACCGAAGAAGGCCAACAACAAGGAATATGCAAACAGCGGAAACAATACGCTTAAATGTGAATTTCGCAATTTTTCTTGGGGTTATTCTAAAATTGTTCTCTTTTTGAAACTTTGGAAAATTTCGTATGAAACTTGTCTCCGCTAATCTGTGACGTGATGTTTTCTATTGTGCTCCTAGCTGACCTAGACGTCTTTGTACCAACATCTGAAGAGGAAAACAAGTCATGCATTCGTTTATCATCAATTCAGCTGAAAATATCTCACCACGATTCACACTGAAGCCTGAAATGATCAAAGCAATGTGTTGCTCACATCCATTCACATACACTCCACTACCAGTTCCTGGCGGTTCATCAGATGCAGACAGTAAGATAAGGTTCAGTGAACCTTGAAACAGTGCGTATGTGGTAAACAAAGTCATAATTGAATGCCACTGTTGCATAGGGTTCGTACAACGAACCGCGTTGTTCAAACACTGAATCTTATAGTGATTCCTGCGTTAAGCACTCAAGGCGCTCAAGGCTGACCAAACTAATGTGTGCTCACATCCCCCGCCACTTACATCACCACTACCGGTTTCTGGCTGTTTGCCGTAGTAGGTGAGACAGGAAGATTAGTTTCAGTGAGCCTTGAAAACCGTGGATAAGTGAAACAAAAAAAGTCGTAATACTTAAATGCACTGTATGCATAGGTGTTCGTACAACGAACCACGCTGTTCAAACACAGAATCACATAGTGATTCATTGCGTTAATCTCTCAAGCGCTTATAGATGATACAAAGGTAATGTGTTGCTCACATCCCCAGCACTTACACACCACTACCGGTTTCTGGCTGTTTGCCGTCATCAGGTGGAGACAGTAAGATTAAGTTCAGTGAGCCTTGAAACAGTGGATAAGTGATAAACAAAGTTCAACTTGAATGCCATTGTTACATAGGGTTCTTACAAAGAAATACGATGTTCGATTATGAAAAATGTCTTGATTCGTGTCAAGCCATCAAGTGACCTATGTTTTGTCGTTATGCACAAAAATGCACAATTATTTCAACCCGTGGTAAATTTTGACCACTGTCTCACCTTTTCGCCCAATAAAAGGTCCCCTCGCCCATGCATGTGCCTCATTTTGTTTCCAAGGACACTAATTGGATTCCAACTTGAGAGGTCACTTGCTCCGATAAGGTCACATTAACACATTCAAACACTTATCGGTCAAAGCGTTGGGTGCTAAAACACTTTTCTTGTGCATCGGTAACACATTGCTTATCTCAGATTACGCTTGGAATCGGTTGTGTCTATAAATGCCATGTGACTCTCTGTAACGTTCTTGAGCTAATATTGACGCTTGAATTACACCTGGCTATGCTTGACACGATACTTGCCCAACCTACTATTTAGAGAGAAGACGAAGGTTTCAGAGAAGTTCTTTGGCAGCTCACTTCTTACAATGCCTAAAAAATGTTGCTCATCAATATATATAGACGTCGAATGCAAAAATGATTAACCTTGAAAAATAGCGCATCGAGGACCCGATGGACCAATGAGAATGAAGGGCGAAATGCGATAAACAAGGGCGGAAAAATACAAATAATAATAATTAATGGTTTCCGCGCCAATAATTTCAAATCTATGTTAAAATAGAGTCGTAATATCTTAAAAGATGTTGAGTTTATAGGGAAAATAAACGTCATTTCCCATTAATCTCCCTATTAAGTTGGGTGTTTCTACTCCACATACCTTGTCATCCTGTAGTTTTGTTACGGTAAATGTCTCTGAGTTCTGAGTTTTTAAATTTCTGGAATACCAAGTAGCTGCTCATACTTATACGCAAGTACTAAATGTCTAATTCTAGTATCGCGAATCTTGCTTGTGTCTTGTGTACGAAAGTTCGAGGACTTTGGGAGAGATGAACTTTTCAACGAAGAACCAGATAGATTCACAATAAATTTAGTCAAGCCCGGGGCGTCAATTAACCTCCCCATTAACCGTTTCGTTGTATCTGGATGACGTAAATATCCCCGTGAAAGATTACTACTCAAAGCGACACTTGTATGCCACGAAAATTAGTCAGCACAAGTTTTACACACTTTTTTCGGGACTCAAAGGCAAGCATCTCTCTTCAGAACAGTTAGTGATTTTATTTAAGGCAGTTGAAATGGAATCTGGAAGACTTTTTTCTGGGAAAGAAAGCGTCAGTGTTTTGAGACTAAACGTTGAAGGCGGTTTTGGAAGAGCTGGTAAGTATGTTGTTGGCCTCCTTCGGTCGATGTGGACCTTGGATATACATCTCAAGGGCATAATGTTTTCATGTTCCACAGCTTTTCGAATGACTAAACAGACCGATTTGGGAGGAACAATCTCTCCCGCAGCGCTTGCATCGACGATAGTCAGAACTCGGTTGTAGGGCGTCAGTCGCTCGCCAGCGCCATGATCTGTGTTCAGGAGTTAGATAAGTATGTAGAAAATAAGATATGAACAACAAAAAACCATCCATCATTTTACATGTCCCATTTCCTGATATTTTAATGAAGCAACATGGTTCTTTGTACGAACCCTGTCTAATGTTGCTCCCAAATTCACCTCCATTTACAACCTGTGTATTATTATGTTTCCATCTTCACTTGATCAGCGGTTTCACACCTCAATTTCTCTCATTTCCCACCCCCATCCACCCAGGAGCACGTCTGCTCACACAACAGAAAAAGGTGTTAATCTGACCGTGCAATTTTCACCTTTTCCCGTTAATCTCCGTGTTCGTCTGTGTGTGTGTGTTTTTTGTTTATCAGGTCCCGCAGTCACTAGCTACCGCCATTCACACCTTGTATGTTTTTTTATCACGTCTCAATCCCGTGGTGGTAATTAGACGCATCGGGTGAACACTGCTCACGTTTGTCACACACACACACCTTGTGATTAGTTCCTCAATTAACCCATCACCCCTGCTATCACGGGAAAAATTTGCATAAGCCTCCGTCAATTCAACACTGACCGCAGACACCGCAAGAACAAGATGGCTGTTTTGATAGCGATCTAACGGGGATTGAACATTTGCAACGACCTTGACGTGCAAGGTTAATCCTCCTGTCCGGTCAGTGTGGAAAAATGTGTCGGATTTCACATTCAACTCAAATGGATTGTAAACAGTAATCCCTGGTGTGAAATAAAGTTTACTTTATATGGTAATTTCTAGAAACCAACGTTGCTCAGCTTGTCTACAATCGGATCGATAATTGTGGTTATCTCGCTTCCCTCGTTCATTGTTTCCCGTTTGCGATTACACCTGCGTATTGTGGGGATGTTTCCCCCGATTTTATTCACATATCACGCCACCCCCGTAGACACGACATGTCCAATGTTGGGCACATGTCGCATTCTGCAGGTGAAGCTGCTTTGGAAATGAGATGAACTCAACTCTGTGGATTCCAGGTGTATCGTCGAAGAATGCGGTGTGTGGTGCATTTGTTCCACACCTGTGCAAAGTTGGACGACTGTGGGTTTAGTCGAGACACACACAAACACACACACACGATTGAGACGGATTTTGGTTGATTCGTAAATACCGAAATTGGATTATATATTAATTGAAACGGTTGGTATTAGTAACGCGAATGTAGATAATGTGACATGTATTTTCGTCGTGATTGCGTTGGTACGTTTTCCGGGATTTCGGGCTGATAGTGTTTGTTCACCTGGGCAAATTGTCTATTGGCATTATGTGAGTATTATGTGTGCAATTCAGTTCGAGGGTGAGGGGAGTTTCAGAGTCGATTGCAAGTAGGAACAATAGGGACCCTTTCAACAAGAGGGTCATATATAGTGGCAAATAGAATTAAACCTAAACATAGTGATGTGTTGCTCACATCCCCCTACATCACTTTGGTCATCCATAAGCGCCTTGAGTGCTTGACCACGAATCACTATGTGATTCTGTGTTTGAACATCGTGGTTCGTTGTACGAACGCTATGCAACAGTGGCATTCAAGTATACACTTGTTTACCATTTATCCACTGTTTCAAGGCGCACTGAACCTAATCTTACTGCCTCCAACTGATGACGGCAAACAGCCAGAAACCGGCAGTGCAGTGTAATTTCGGGGGATGTGAGCAACACATCACTTTGGTCATCCATAAGCGCCTTGAGTGCTTGACCACGAATCACTATGTGATTCTGTGCTTGAATATCGTGATTCTTTGTACGAACCCTATGCAACAGTGGCATTCAAGTATACACTTGTTTACCGTTTATCCACTGTGTCAAGGCTCACTGAACCTAATCTTACTGTCTCCACCTGATGACGGCAAACAGCCAGAAACCGGTAGTGCAATGTAATTTCGGGGGATGTGAGCAACACATCACTTCGGTCATCCATAAGCACCTTGAGTGCTTGACCACGAATCACTTTGTGATTCTGTGTTTGAACATCGTGGTTCGTTGTACGAACCCTATGCATTCAAGTATACACTTGTAAGCCTAAACAAGTTAAGCTTGTATGCCACTGTTTGATAAGGTTGGCACGACCAACCTTATCAAACATATTTGCTCAAACAAATGTAGATGAGGTAAAACCCATTAAACCTCAACAGAAAGCATTTCCTTCAACATTAAATCAATTACCTTGCATCACTAAAAGCAAAATGAACAATAGTCAGGCAACTAACTGTCACAAACATAATCGCATGGCTTATAACCCGAGGTGTTCTTTTCTAAAATTCATTTTCTTGACCAATCCTGAGTTCTCTAAGTTAGACAGGCGAGATCAAGACATTAGATCACACCCCCTAAATGCCATGTAAACCTGAACACTGTTCGTACTGACACCCTTCGTCTGACGAAGATTCTGCGTTCAAAAGCCAAGCGTTACCAAACACTTGCTATAACCGATTCATTGCAAACTTTATTTTCATGATTATGGACTCCCAATCGGTCTCGAATATTTTCAAATACCTTGTTTACCAACCAATTTCCTAGGTTCGCAGACACTCGCTATTCATTGGTCACTCATCAACCAATCATATTGCTCCCTGAGATGTCCACTCATTCTTTCGGCAAAAATCAATACATTAAGAAACAGAGCGTTTATGTGAACGTTGAAAGAATCACAATACTGGACTAACTTGAAAAATGTTTTGAAAAAAATAGCAAAATGTTGATGTCTAACCATAGCACAGCATGGAAGCAAGGGAAGAAATTAAAATCACTGGATGCGAAATTTGTCTAACGGTTAGTTTTCCCCGGTGCAACGATGCGTATGTTTAACCAACAATCCCATTCGTGAAAATGTTTTGGGACATTTTTTACACGCGTAGCGCTTCAATCTCTTGTGTGTTTGCATGTGGGCGCGGAGGTTTGATTTGTCAGCGAAAGCTCGGCTACATTCGGTACATCCGTATGGGCGCTCCCCAGTGTGAGTTCTTTCATGTCCTTTGAGAAGCCACTTGCGAGAGAATGATTTACCACAGTAGGAACAACGGCATGGTAGCGTGTGTGTGCGTATGTGCATCTTCAAGGCCGACGCTTGTTTGTAAACCTTTGGACACATGGAACATGCATAGGCTTTCTCTCCTTTTTGATCAAATGTTGTGATTGGCGTAGAATGATGATAACCTTGAGTTGACCTTGGCAAAGATAAATCATTCGCCAATTGTTCCATGTTGAGGTGGGCCTGTGTTTGTGGAAATAAGACCGGTCCTGGGATATTATTAATATTATTCAAGATCCCCGCATTTTGAATGATTTGTCTGTATAAAACTCCGGGGTCGATATTCGGTATCCTAAACTCATTGTTGGGTTCTTGAGGTGTAAAACTAAAAGGTATTAGGCGGAATGGTTCGTCTGGAGGGAAGTTTATGAAAGATTGCTTAAGGAAATTGTTTTCGTTAACAGGGTGGTTCTCAGAAGCCGTTGTAATGTTTAATCCATCAGATTTAAAGGAAGGTTCCTTTGTGGTTGTCGCTTGACCTTCTAGAGGACTAGAGAGGGTAGATGGACTGGGCAGTGAGCCCAGGGTGTTGATTCCAGAAGAATTCATATCCCAATTTCCGTCAGGCCATTTGTGTATGGACAAATCTTGAGCGTTATTCACCCTGTCTTTCTCAGATTGCACCAGATTGTTATCAGAGAGCGATTCCGTCGGAATGCCACTTATACTGCTGACCAATTTGATGTACTCTAGGAGCTGATCCGGTCCAGGAATGGTGGAAGGTGCTTGAATGATCATGTTGTACAAATAGTGCAATAACACAAATCGTTGAAGCGGGGTTAGTAACCCGGGTGGGATATTTTGTTCGGGAACTTGGATTGCGGCTCCCAGTTGGCCGATGATATTTCTCAAGAAGTGATGATATGTTGCGATGAAATTCGCGTTGTTTGCACCGAAGCCTGCGAGAGGAAAAGAAAGCAAATTATTTATAAAGCATATTTGATCAGAGGATGATGGGATTTGAAGATAATCCTCAGGTGCTTCGCGTGCCATTAGGATTGAACCGCTCCCCACGTATGTATAGGACAGTGAATGGGATATTTCTGTACCTTTGAAGGTTGCATTACATTCGAATACAATTTCTCTCACCGTGAAGTTTACGGCTTTGTGTTTGTAGCCATCGCTGAGATAGAATCAAATTCCTGCTTATTGTCGTTAGAAAAACTATCATGTTACTTCACATCTAAGTTGGAATGAGCTTGGTTTCACAAGCTGATTGTGAGCAAAGTGAACCCATAAGCTACTTAATTGTTCTCAGTAACCAAGGTAACATTCTTTTGGGCAGAGTCCTGGACCTTTCGCGTTTCAAACTTTTCCCGCTATCTGTCTAGCGGTATATTGTAACTTTATAAATTTAATAATACAAAATTCCACTGGGATCTGGGACTGTTATTGATGGCCTCCTTCGAGCGATGTCGATCATGGGGCTACATCACAAGCGCAGGTCGATTTCAAGCTCCACAGCGTTTCAGAATCCGCAACAGCCTAGCAAACTGTACACTGAGACGAATCTTGTCCCTATATTCATTCAATTTTATAAAACCGGGACAGTTTACTTGCCCTATGGGCTTCAACGATGTGAACCTTACATGGATAGCATTATATGTGTAATCGAAATAACCTAATATCAAAGTGAAATCAACGATTAGATTACCATTAATATATATATCACACAGCTCTTTGATTTTTGACCGATGATCCCAGTTTTTCAACTCCTTAATAATTATTCTCAGTCATGCAAACGTTAATGGTGTTCAAATCACAGAAAAGTAGTCATATGCTAATTGTGATACCAATGGTTTGTCTTATGGAGCTTTTTCGTGATTGGATATGCATGAACAAGACAACGGAGGTTTAAAATAAGGATACTTAGCCCCTCCATAGACTTTCAAGCGCCGTTTGTTAGAAGCTTCATGCTTCATGTTTTCATACTTTGATAAAAAAAGCTATGTCACACAAGTTCAAACGGGTAACTAGACTTGATTGTCATTGGTGGTATGAGATGTGCCTCATTGAATGATGTTTTGGAAATGAAAGCTTATCTCCACTATCGTCGATCCACATGCGTTTTTCTAAATTCGATCTATATTAAACTACTGCTCCAATGATTATCGCTTACGCAATCACAACACAAACAGTGTCATACTTCGATCGTACAAAAAACACCACGACTAGGTCATTTTTCAAATTCCCTCCGATCGATAATCCAAGAACGTGATCAAATGACTCACCGTTAAACATCTCCTCCGTATTTCGCGTCAAATCACGTGTCTGAAACAAGACAGCATCGATCGTTTAGTGAACACAGCTCAATCAGTGAACGATTATCAAATGGAATAAAATGTCTGACGAATGATCAGTGTGTCGCGCATTGTCTGATTGACATGATGAGCTGATAAAAAAGTTGTCCGCATGAATATCAGAAACTGATAGTGAAAGGTGGCGAGAGGGGGTGTGTGTGACCGTAACGCTCGAAACGTGATTGCAGACAGGTGTGTTGATCTGCCTTTTTCCGGACAAATTAGCGACGAGCTGATTATTTTGAGGTCACCCCTTTGTCGCATATTCATTCATATCAAGCGGGTTGTTAGACAACAGTACTGAGTTCTTTTGATAAGTTACAAGTTTCTGATAATTATCGAATTTTTGAATGATTTGTTGTTTTGGTTTCGAAGAATTTTCATGTTTTGTAGGGAATTTTTAACGAACTATCATTTAAACTAAATTATAACTGGATACCACGGTTAATTAGATTAACGTAGCCAAACTTTGGATGACTTATCCACACGTGGGATATACGTCAACCGATTAAATCAATGAAAAAGACTAGTTTTTGAAATACTTACATCCCCTGCAATTCCACATAGCAATCGCCTCTGCTTGTTTATCGTCATCAGGTAGCAACAATAAGATTCGTTTTTAGTGAGCCATGAAGCACAGCTAGCCTTTGGATGAACGATACACATAATAAACTTAAGCCAACCGAACTAACCAACAATGTGATCTAAGTATATCCTTGATCACCACCATATAACGGTTTCGAGGCTCACTGAACCTGATCTTACTGTGTCCAAAGAATTATGCCAAACAGTCAGAAACCGGCTGTGTCGCGCAAGGGCATAAGATGTGAGCACTCTTATGACGTATCATTTGAACTATAGCTTAGTTCGACGCATTTCATAGCAACAATATCGTAGCTTAAGTGATGTGTTGCTCACATCCCCCAAAATTACACTCCACTACCAGTTTCTGGCTGTTTGCCGTCATCAGGTGGAGACAGTAAGATCAGGTTCAGTGAGCCTTGAAACAGTGGATAAATGGTAAACAAAGTTATACTTGAATGCTACTACTATAGCGTATTTCGACGTATTTCGTAGCTTGTTTCAGCCTGATTTCGCAGCAATTGTTCTTTTGAGAGTTTGATTTTCTAGTGTTGTAGGCCGTCTAACAAGTTCGCGTTATTATTCGAAAACCTCTGGTTTGGTGGCGAAACTCTCATTTCAATTTGCAATATCGATTTGATGAACACCAACAGCCAAACCTCTGATCCTTCATCGGCAAAAATTTTCCTTTATCGTCAAACTACTCCGTCGGTGAGGATGAAACATCAGCTATCCTCTCAGTGTTTTCCAGATGTGAATCATGTTGCTATCTGTTACGGTATGGGATACTCCTGGGATTAGAGAAAATTTGAATGCAGCATAGAGTATCTTCGTGAATTGTGGATTTTGGTGCTCTAAGAAGGTTTTTCAGATTCATTCAAAAGATCTTGTTACATCTAGAATGTCAAGTCACTCACCCCTAAGTTCAGGCTTTATTAATGTTCTAATAAGTTCATAATAAATGAAGATCTTCCTGAAGGAACTGATTTACATGGTGTAGTATAAGTGCGAAGGATGTGAGCACCACAAGTTCATAATAAACCTCCACAAATTACTCTCTATTCATACAAATCAGCTTCACCTATTTTCACTGGGCAAAAATATGTCTTTGATCACATCACTGTTACAGTGGAAATGCCTGCAATGAACCCATCATGAAGCCATTCAAAGCAGGTGGTCCTGGTCAGCTTGAAGGTCAAACGCATATCCAGATTGTATCGGTGGCCGTTCGCATGTTCACAAGTTGCATGCCAGTGCCATAAATGTCACACCGAGTGAGCGGGGAGGGGGGTAGCGATTACCCTCGGACAACTGACATAAGGTCACTTGGTAACCAAAGCTGCTAGGTGAGGCTGGTCAATTGTCTGGGTTTCATGGCGTACTTTCTGACAGATTTCCTCAAGTAGATTCCGGTGTGTTTATGTTGCAATCCCAGATGGTCAAATTGGATACAACTCTTTCAAAAGACCCGATATTAAAGTATTTGACTTCGTTCCAAATAATAAACAAATCAAGGCAGATTCAAAAACATCTGCGAACAGCAATGAATACGTCTATAGCTTCCTCGTTTCAAGGTTAACTTGTTTGGATAATACACTGCAATCTCCTCAACTCTATTGATCGGAAAGCAATTATTGGGGCATTGAAATGGCATCTAAAAGATGATCTTGTTAGCTGACTAACTTGATTAGATTCATTGCAACGGCCTACAAGAACCGTACTTATGTAGGCGCTTTGTAGCGAGATGCGATACACATTACATGGTATCTCTTGCAGGACAGATGGTCGAATAACCCACTACTGCTGCTACTCCGCCATGCACTGCAAGAAGGTATGTCATCCAAAGCTTCCAGCTCGGTTATCGACCCTTTTGAACATGACACTAATGTCACCGTTCTTCATCAATGTAGAGAACATTTTCTGACGCTGAAACTCCATGTAGAAGAGAAACAAACGCTCTTTTGTCTGCCACGAAGCTTATAACTTTTAGCTAGGGGGATTTTAATGGAAAATCCTTCTATCGAACCTAACGTTGTTTGGCGTGACGTGAATTGTGAAAAGATAAATGCCCACCTAGATCCATCCTTTGTGTGAACACACACTGTCATAGAGATCGCAATCACTTGTATAATTCCGTCTGATGAAATTTGCTGTGCCGTTTTGAAATGAGGATGATCAATAACGATTGAAAAATGACCTTGACGCCCTATCATTCTTCACGGATTTCAATGTTCCGCTGGTTTTGTAAGGCATACACACCAGTAATATCATGGAATAGCTTGTAGATAAGCAAGGACCGCGTTAACGAGCCTGTATACCGGCAAGCATAGCAGTGCTGTCTCTCGTAAGTCTTACAACCGCCAGGCGAACCTCATTTGACGTAGGTGTAAAAACACGAAAACCATGTAAACATAGACCTGGAAACGCAAATCTAAGTCGGATAACGGTACTTAGAAGAGCGAAGCATTCCCTGTGATGTTGGGAACAAAGCAGTAAGCATGAACCATAAACCATTTGAGATAAGCATCAACTTCTGAGTTGGGATACGAACTCGGTATCAAAGTAGTGCTATAGTTTTCGCCTCATTATACAAAAATAATCAACGATTTGGTTTTCTGACAGCTGGAATTCGAACATCCAGTGCCTCATCGAGTATGCCCTGCACAATCCACCGTTTCCACCCTGCGTGGGGGGTGGCTTCGAAGAAACTTGCTCCCAGTGACATTTACAGTACGCCAACAGATCTTTCCGGGCAACGATGGGACGTTTAATGTGGATATTGTTTCTCCGTATGGGCCAGGGGCATACACGTAAGTAACACATTGTGTTGAAGAGGATATCCTGGTGACGATAGGGGAATTGGGGATAATTAGCCGGGTAACCCTCACTCGTGTGTTTCTTCTTAGTTTGTATTTCGTAGCATCGTCTAGTTGGACAGACTTCTCGGTAAATGTGCATTAGGTCATAAATTTGATGGCAATTGGATCAGTTCTATCACATTTGGTTGACATTCAGCACCAGTGAAGTGCTGTTTCAATCCCATGGATTTACCCCGAATCGATATTTACTACTTAGACTGTTTTTGGCAATGCCAAGTATGCTTAGTAATCTAAATGAGAATCAATCCGTTTGTTGGGGGGAGTAAATGAGAATCGCGAATTCTATTGGCTACTTATTAAGGTTCCTTATATGAACGTAGAATCTGGACAAGGATACAAACGGTTACGCAAAAGCACCTAAACCGATTGCCTGTAAATTGAATACCATGGCAACTATTACTCTACCGGGTTCTAATATCATGCAATGCATTATTCAAGGTGAAAAGTTACTTTAAGCACCACAGGATTAGACTTTACGAACGGGGTTTATTCAAGGCGATGAACTCTTAATGGATAATTAGCAAATGAAACAAGTGAAAGCTGTTGTGAATGTGAGGTAGAAGATTATTAAATGACAGAAATTTAGGTTTATCTTTGAAAGCCGACCATGACATTAAGGATGTTGACGATGATGTCGCAATCGTTGTTGCTGCTGCTGCTGCAGATGATGATGGAGATAATTGTTATGATGTTGGTGATGATGATGATGATGATGATGAAGATGATGATGATGATGAAGATGAAGATGTTGATGATGATGATGATGTTGATGATGATGATGATGAAAGAAGAAGTAAATGATGATGATGATGTTGATGATTTGATATGACTTGTTGATGATGTGCTTATGTTTATGCTGCTGATGTTGCATGATGATGCTGACTGTTGATGACATGATGACGACGACCAAGCCCTGTGCGGGATACATCTTGACAGCTGCGATGCTAATGCTGCTGCTGCTGCTGCCCCCGCTGCACTTATGCTCGCGCCGCCCTCCTCGGCCCCCGCTGCTGCGGCCGTGCCGACGCTGCTGCCGTGCTGCTCCTGCCCTGCCGCTGCTTGCTGCTGCTGCCCCCGCTGCTGCTTGATTGGTGTGTTGTCGCTGCTGCACGGCTGTGCTCTGCTGCCGCAGCCGCAGCTGCGGCTTCCGGGCTGCTGTTCTTCTCTAAGTCTTCTTTGTTGTTGTATCTTATTCTTCTTCTTCCCGGCTTTAAGCATTCCCCGGCTTTTCATGGTACACCCAAAGTTAATACTTTACAACACCATGATAATGATCCTGATCTGCTGACTGCTCGTGATGCAACAGCAGTCCATGATGATGACTGTGGCTGCTGTGCTAGCTGGATGGCTGCTATGCCTGTTGCTGCTGCTGCTGATGATGTATGCTGTCTGCTGATGCTGTTTCTGCTGCTGCTGCTGCCATGCTGCCTGACTGCCGCTTCTGCCGCCGCCGCCCCCGCCTCTGCTTCTGCTGCTGCCTGCGCGCTTCTGCTCCTGCTGCTGCTTCTTCATGCTGCTGCTGCTGCCCCGCTGCTTCTGCTGCTGCAGACGCCTCCGCCACCAGAGCTGCTGCGGCCGCTGCCGCCGCTCTGCCGCTGCTGCTCCTGCTGCTGCCGCTGCTGCTGCTGCTGCCCCCGTGCTGCTCCTGCTGTTGTCGTTCTGCCGCTGACTGATGCTGCTGCACGAAGCAGCATCAGAAGATGCGGATGAGGTGATGATGGTGAGTGTCTTATTATTATTGTTGTTGTTATTATTATTATTCAAAGATTCAAGAATTCAAGGATTTATGGTTAAAAAGTTAATACTTACCAACACCACAGGATGATGGTATGAATGAAAATGTGAAAAATATAATACTATAAAAAGAATAGAGAATAGG
>JACCGJ010021819.1:0-11269 GCA_013407085.1 Atriophallophorus winterbourni | reverse complement strand
AAAAGAGTAATTTGTTTCTAAGAAGCTATCAAGATGCGAATACATCAAACGTTGGTGGTAAATGTACCGAACGACCCAAGCTTATGCATCTGTTTCAGTCGCGATTTTTTAGGTGATGATGAAGATAGCTCAACGAGAGAGCGCCTGAGATTACTTTTGTGAGATGAGATGAGGGTTGGTGTTCACAATTTTTCAACATTGAGGAGTAAATAGTATTCTCCGTGAGCAACATCAAACCATTCGAGGACTGATAGTTATTGGCGAGAATTATGATAGATATTAAATTATAACGGCTATTTACTGAATCAAGAATCAAGATTTTATGGTGAAAAAAGCAATCAACCAACATGTACCATTGAATTATAGCTATAATAAATACAGAGGATACAATCAATATTATATTGAGGTGTTTGGTTTGTGTGGGTTCATATGGGGTGAATTTGCAGGGCCGATGGTACAGTGCTCTTTGCTATTAGCATGCAGTTTCAATTTGAAATCATGTATCGTAGGAGCCTTCACAATACCTGTGATAGTGAATTCCACAGATAGCAAATACGCACAGACAAGAAATGACGTTTATCGTCAAGTATTGTGTGCGGTATAACGAGACAACTTGAATGACTTCTATCAAATCGCGAAAAGGGTGAGTTTCCATCCGCATTATTTTATATGTTAACATCATCTCGCCCCTTATTAACCTTGGGTAAAACCTGTCAATCCCAGCATCACCATTCGCTCTTCGTATGGGATATGCTGCATCTTCTAATCTAGCTGGTGGAAATCCGCTTGGTGGAAAATATTATATAACAATGTATTGTCTTTGCGCAGCCGTGGTGAGCAAAATGGCAACATGTACTGTGTCGTTGAATGAATATAAGTATTTATAATGTGGAGGACATATTTAGGAGAGAACCATGTAAAACCATGGCAGATCTATCATCTTAGCATTCCAGAAGCAAAATTTCGAACTAAGACCATGGTGTCAAAACTTGGCTAGCATATTCTAGAACCCGTTGTTTAAAAGTGTTTAATAAAAGAGAAAAACAACCCATGGAATATCAAGTAGTAACTTGTCTAACAGGAATGTTTTTGTTTGTTAACAGCTTCACGTTGTAGATATTTTTCAAACCACCACAAATTCAGACACCCAACTCCTTTTCTTCATAAGTTTACTCCAGGTTTTGGTGTTAGATATTGTAATGGTGAGAAACACCAGAATCGCGAAGAATTCGCATGCACTTAGACTTTTGCGTATTCGAAGAGAGTTAATTTTATGAAGACAAATGTATTCAGCTCGTTTTTAGCGAAAAAAATATTCGACGCTGCTGATTCGCCTCCGTATGTTCATGTCGTCAGCAAACGGAACCAAATAGCTGTCGCTTCGTGTTAGTAAATCGTTCAAGTAGATCAGGAGCAGTCTTGGTTCGATCCTGGTGAAACATCGCTATTGACTTTAGTTTGCTTCGAAAATATGTCAAGCACGTGAACCCTGATGTATCTGTTGTTATGGCAGTCACGGATCTATTCATACAGTTTTCTAACAATACCATTTTCCTATAGCTTTTTAAAGCATAAATTTTAATCCAATTTGTCGGAAGCTTATCAATGTCACGTTTACATACATAAATACAACTACTTGCAAGTACAACTGGCAACCAATCGTTCAGGCTCGTCGCAAATTTGTTAGGTAAAGTTTTTCGCGAAATCCTTGTTGGACAATTGATTAAAATTCATTCAATTCAAGATGTTACATAATTTCCACTTATAATTCGCTCAACATCTTTCGATCTCGATTAGAGCACCGCCAACAGCCTGTTTCCCATCTTAGAGTAGCATTGTATGTAAAACCGTCAGGCCCCGGAGATATCATTTCATGTAATTTTCGTAAATACTGAGCAACCACCGTCGGTGTAATCAATAATTCATGTAAAGTCTGTCATCAATTTGGATGGTGAATTCTGGGCGATTCCCACTGATGCATCCGAGAAAAATCCGGAATAAAATTCGGCTAATTGATCGGCAGTCTATTTCACGGATTTCGTGAAAGCATACAAAGATTTCAAGGCGAAAACTACATTTTAATGTTGGTTCATTATTCAAAATTTTATATAGAAGTTTGGGTTTTTTGTGCATTTGAAAACACCGAATGCCATTAAAGAGATTGCTTATTGTATCCAATTAAGGAAATGATTTTGTTTCACAGCCAATAAATTGAGATCATGAATAGGCTGTTTGTAATCTTAAGAAAATCTCATGTTCTTGCACTTAGTTCAATTCATTTTTTGTCCTTCTAGGTAGTCTACAGATTTTCAAGAATTCAGGGTATGAAAATGTTGTAGCTGTTTCTTGTGGAACGAATATTATCTGCACGCTTGATAAAGAGACAACGTACTTTAAGAAAGATCTCCAATGTCTGTCCGGGTCGAAATAATCCAGTCGCTTAAAAGTTGTACATTTTAAAGCGGCACATAGTGCGAGGTAGCTACCTCTTCTGACGCTCATTGTTCATTCAATTTCGCGCCTAGCCTTACGAGCATATTCGAAACTTAGCTCAAGATGATCACTGGAGAAAGATAGACAATGCAGTCAGTAACTTTAACTGCCGTTGTCTCTGTATTGTGGAATAAATTCGAAACTAACTTCAACTCCAATCCTCTTCGTTGTGGGAAGTCGAATATATTTGTATGAATTAAAAGCTTATTGATCAGCTTGCCGAATTTATGATCGAGTACGTACGGGATGCTCTGATCAAATAAAGTGATAAGGAAGATTGATGTTCCCCATAACACTTAACTCTGAGCATAGGATATCTTAGACGTGTGTAACCTCTAAGAACTTGTCGTTTCATGCATCCGGCGATGCAGAAAGTCGATAGATCATTCCGATGATGCAGTCCACCTGTGACTCCTTTTTAAGTCTAGAGCAGTGTGTATCTTCTAATTTAAGGTCGATATTGGGATTCCGCATTTACCGGATATGTTCCTGACATTATGGATTCACATCATCACCTTTTTGTGAGAGATCGACAGTAAACTTTCGGCCATACAAAATTGAAACCAGGTTTTTATCAATACCGATAAGATCGTATGAACATCGTTCGTACAGATGATTAGTTCACCTAATTTATAGGATAGAATATAAGCAAATGTCGAGAAGAAGAATATTCCTTGATGTTGTTGGATTCGGATTATTAGGTTTTCGCTGTATTTCCCACCAATTATTTGAGTATAAATACGATGATGTTAATTATATTTTTTCTCGGAGGAAATAAATATTCAGTAAGACATTTTCTATGTCCTTTGCATTGACCAAAGTAATCATAAGCAAACATGATTAGTCTTGATTCGAAGAATTTTGGTGACGAGCAAGAGGAGTTACCGACGTCGGGTGTATGACATCTAATCCAATGTGATTGCAAATACTGAGACAATTTTGAAGATTATGTTTTTGCCTAGTTTGTCAAAGCGCTATTCTCACTAAAGAATATTGGTTCAAATTACACATAATTTCTTTCCGTGCTTTAAATATTTTTTGTTCCTTACGGTGTGAGACAGCTTGATCAGAACGTTTTCTTTTCCTTGAGATTTAGGCGTCAGTGCTCCCGTTGAACACTTATTAGCATTAATCGCCACCTGGATAAGTGATGGCTTGTGAGATTATGAGGCATCCGCTACAGGATTTTTCGTTGTAACATCTGATTTTGGCATGAAAGTTAAATCGATGACGATTTTCATGGATTCTGTCCATTGATGAATTCCTGATTCCAGTCAATTTTAACGCGTTTCAGTTTCATTGTCAGCGGTATCTGCTTCAGATGATGTCACTGTCGTTCTGTCCTTGCATGCCTGGTTTACGTAAAAAACACCAGGTCAAACATCTCCATTATTAATTGCGACCAAATCCGTGGTGAGCGATTTGGCGCACTTTGCATGTACTTTCAACGAACAAGCGATGATTAAAAGATTAACCGCTAAAAAAGCAGAGATCAAGAGTAATCACGAGATGAGAATTAAATCCTGCAGTACGCTTTAGGAGTTGATCGTACAATGTTGAGAATATTACCAGCCGATGAAGGAGAATAAGGTTCTTAGAATGACGCTAATCACTTCGAGGGCTTGATGAGTAGTAACAGCGTTGCATGAGAAAAATGAATTTGCATGTATTTTCAAATATCTTGCATAAACGTCAGTGATTTAAACAGGCCGCATCAAGTGAAGTCCCTGATGAATAAAGAAACTTTAGCAGTTAGAAACGCTTCTAAGCACTATTCAACTGTGGGGAGGTCTGATAGCTGGTACGTCTTACTATTTACTTTCGGTTATATGTTAAATTAAAATTTTAACAGAACATGCTATATCTCACAAAATGTATGTATCCAGAAATTAAGGTTTTGCAAGTTGTTCAGATTATCATATCGATCACTTCCTATTCATTAACCGATGCCATAAATCATATATGATTAGTTGTGCAACCATCGGCGAGAGAGTTAGTAGTTGCTTCTCTACGGTGGATGTGGTTTTAATTGTCAGACAACGGTCCATTATCTTGACGCAGGAGGCTGCCCTACCTGATGCTCCAGCTCTATGTAGCACACAAAAAAACGAGAAGCTCCCTCGGTTTCTTTGATCGAGGGCCAACGAGGATTAGTCTCAGTAGCGCGAATAACCCGCTCCTTAATATTGTATGTAAATGTATGCAGCATAAGGAATAAGTAGGCTGATCGTTCTCTCAATGTGGCTGAGTTACGCCCAAGGGTAAAAGCGCGTATTTAGACCTGGTTGTCTGCGCTCGATGATGTGCCGATAAACATCAGCGAACAGTATCTCGTCGTAAGATGCGATAGAACAGGTTACAGGAGAGGCGGTGGCTTTATACTCCTCTTGTAGTATGATTTGCACAGTATGGGTATCTGTCTGTCTGTTGGCCTCCGACGGTTGATGTCGACCATGGATGTACATCACAATCGCATGAATTTCATGTTTTACGGCTTTTTGAATGACTAAACAGTCCGATTCGAAAGGAACAATCTCTCCCACAGAGCTTGCAACGATGTGTATGGGTAGGGGTATAGGTATATCTGTAAACAGTGAAAACGTCCAAGTTGTTAAGTGAATCCTGACTCGATACAAGTCATCCCTCTCAAATGCTTGTGTCTACGTCACACCCAGTGCAGCCCAACAGGAGATTACACAGCTGAATGAGACACTCAACGGTTAGTTGCATTCACCTCCCAGCGTACTTATCTTTGGTGATTTCAACGTCCCTACAGGTATAGTCACCAAGCAATCAGAAACTTTTATCGAATGGCTCCGTAATCATGCGTTGCAGCAGAATGTATGTGATCCTATGAGGATTCGTCATGGATGCATACGATCCACTCCTGATTTGGAATTGTCCTCCCAGGTAGAAGCCGTTAGGCATCCAACGTACCTACCACCACTCGGCCAAAGCAATCACATAACGATAAGCTTCAAAGCGGTAATGCATTTTAACACACCTTTCTCTCGTCTTAGACGAAAGTTTAGGCCTGTAGACTGTGGTTTACTCCGGCAGACTTCAAAATCTTCCCTTCAGTTATTTAACGATTCCAATGTTAATGCAAAATAGTATAGAATTTGTAAGTATCTAAACGAGTAACAAGACAAGCACGTTCCGCTGCATTGCACGAGATTGCATCAAAGTCCGCCGAGGTGGACTCCTCAATTCCGTAGGTCTACCGGTAAACGGGATCGCTCATGGCGGCAATATAAACTATCACTCACTTCTTGTACTTAGGCCTGCTAGGAAAGGGCTCAGAACGCTTGTGTTAAATTACGGCGCTTGCTCAAACAGGATTTTGAGTTATCTTTAGCCGGGGATGCTAAATCCAATCCGAAAAGATTTTATACCTTAGCACAATCAAACGGCAAAACCAAGGAAATCATATTAGTTATGAAACTGGAGAACGGAAAATTAGCTGATACCAACCTGTATAAGGCGATTGCTTTTCAGGTTTTTCAGTAGCGTTCAACGACGGGATAATTCTTGAAATGCACGGTTGGGTCTGCTTTGTATGACAAAACTTTCGCCTGCATTAGATCAATTTTCCATCAATAAGGCTGAGTTTTATGATGCACTTGGTCATGTTCGCGTTAACAAACCTGAGTGACCTGATGGTATCCACTCAGTTCTGGTAAAGAATCTTGCCTCAGTGCTTATCGAACCGTTGTGTAAACTCGTTAATTCATGCTTGCAACTGGAAGTAGTGAGTGCTGAGTGGAATGAAGCTGTAGTAGTGAAAATACACTCGGGCGGTTGCAGGTCAAGTCTGAGTAATTATAGATCTTTTAGTCTGACTAGCATGGTCTCAAGATTCAAGATTCAAGATTTAATATTTTCGGTTGAAAAAGCAATTAACTTTACAAAGTTTATATATATATATAGGATATATATAATTTAAGAAATCAAGATAACCTAGTGGATTACAACTTTCATAATGAACAATCACGCGGTCCCTTAGTATTTATCTTCCAGACTTCCTCTTTACGTCCACGTGAAGAAATACGGCTCATAGACGATACTACAACGCGACACCGGATTTTCTACAAATACCCATAAAAAACGTTCTCCATTCAATACAGACATATATTTCAACAACAACAAAGAGTTACAACTATCAGAATAACTTTTATTCTGCAGTTCCGTCTCGAGTTTCAAGCAGTGTTTGGAACACAATTTGGGTAAGTTGTTTTCAGAATACTCTCCTACTTGCTGTACAAGCCTAAGTAGAATAGCTTTTTGGCGTTATGCCTTAAAGCAAATCGATGCCAGAGTTTTTTGTTTTGATACCTGATTTTACTTTAGCTGACCTCTCACCGTGCTGGTGGAGAGAAACTACTTTTTCTTTTTTCAGCAACGGTTATTACGCGGTTCTCTTTAAATACCGTCCGGATAATCTCGAACATTTCGAACATACAGAAAATAAAAATGTTTTGGCATTGGTGAGTGCCTCTCTGCAGCATTCCACCAAGAGAAATGCTGGATGTTCGATTGGCTCGTTAACCACTTACTGTCCCATGCTATCTGAGCTGAACTATACTATTATGCTGATTGTCTTAATCGGAATCACGCGACAATGGTTCAGCTTTGCGAAATTCTATTAATGAACTTCACCCATAATTCTCATTTTAACATTTAAATCTTTAAAATCCTATCAAAATCCATGTTTACAAGTTGTAATTCATTTCTTTTTACGCTTGCGTTTTAATGCTTGAAATTAAAGGCCATTTAAATTTTATAAACCGCGCAGTGTACAGTGTTTTGCAATATCCTGAATTGACAATTTTATATGAATATCTCTGCAAATGAGACGATCATTTACTAGAATAAGTATAATACTCAATTTTATATTAAGTGAGTAGATACATCAAATTTTATTCACAGTTCCCGTCTTAACTCAAATGTGCACGTTGCCGGACATTTATGTTAAAACGCTATTTTCCATTGAAGATGGTAAAGAGACAACAACGCAGATAATGAAAACACAACTGCTGCAAGATACACAACATTTCAGGGGAACCTGTTACTCTATTGTTGCGCAAGACAGAAAGCATGAAAACAACGTTGAAGATATTTTAATATTATATAAAAATGAGTATGCTTAATATTTTTCCTTATGCTTTCAGAACTAATGACTGCTATTTTTGTTATGACATGATTATTCGGAGTCCAAATGTCATACAGTATAGAAGAAGTGAGTTACCGTAATAAGCTACATCATTTAAGGTCAATGTCTTGGGCAAGCTGCTGGAAATTTGGGAATGAATATTTGTAACACCATAAACAATTCCGAATTAGAAACTGGTTTTGTCCGTGCACGAGAAGATTATTCTGATTTCAATTGTAAAAGTATATTGGAAGGGATATTCTCTTTTGATTATCGGATTGTTGGAAGCACTGGGCTCTGCAGTAGTCCATTTAGTGTTATCAAGGCTTGCCAACGTCAGGGTTCGCCACTTCGAGATAATTCTGTTTTCGAGCAAACTTTCGGTTATTGTCCCAACTTTCAAGATATATCTATCCTGGAAGATCCGAACATCGTGTTTGGTAAAGCGAACATTTGGAGATGCTATGGACGGTGGACAGATAAAGACAATAATATTTGGGCAGCCATCGCCTACGATACAAATCAGATGAAATTCAAATACCGATGTTTGACTACGAGAATTGATCAGCAAAACACATATAATCTATACTACTGGGGTATGTATAATTTCTTTTCAATAGCAATAACGCATATACATCATAAATTACAATAACAGTTATTCACTCTTTCTTTATGTGGTAGACCGACTACTACAATAACGTGTAGACATATATTAGGTTGATTGTTTATATAATTACCTCCAAAAACAATTTGATTTCTATAGTAATGTGGAACAATATCAATTACGCACCAATATGTCGATCCCATGAACATTTTGGTTAGAATTTTATAAATTACGCAAATTTCAATTTATTTAAAATTTATTAAGCTCGCATAGTTCATGTCATCAAATTTCCAGATACTGGTTGTCAAGATAGTTAAGGTGTTTCTGTTAAAGCATTGGTATTCGGGCTATGTAATATTGTGGAGTGCTATTTCGAATTTACCGAAATTGGTCTTACTATGTATATATGTAATATCTGTATGTTTGTTTATTACAACTGTTGCTGAATCGTTTGAATTTTTATCATTCTAACTTTTTATAAGATATCACGATAATCTATGGAATAATTATCAATTTAAACTGATGACCAATCAAGCTGTTGTACAGCATTAAGCTTTGAGAATCCTTTTTCAGTAAGAGTTCTATCATGGGTGAATTCTTATATTTATAATAATGTTCAAATCTATCAAACATTTGCTGTCCAAGTTTAGACATAGATGTGTTGGTGTTGTTACGTGTAAATCTGCAGCCGTAGACCTCCACAAACAATGTGGAGGTGCTTTTGATAGCAATATAATATTGATTTTTTCAACCACGGAATGACGTTTTTAGATGTGATAATGGTCAGTACATTTTATAGCTGCGCTGCTTTTCGTTCTTTCGAGCTTATTTAGTTTAGGATAGATATATAGATGCACAGTGGTTGATAAACGTTCATCTGATTCAAAAGCCTGTGGCAAAATCGTGCTGTCACGTGAGCAAAGAATGAAACCTGCTTAAGCGTTCTTCAAATCTGTTTAGTTTTTTCTACAATCGTGCTTACATATAGTGGCCTAATGAGAGTTGTTCTAATTCTGTTTGAACCAATGTACCATTAAGCGCCATCATACATTCATTAAAAGCTAACAGTATCCGTAGCTTTCCAGTTATCCAGTCAAATACTTATTTGCTCATCGTTTAAACTTTAAAAATGCTGAAAGTCACTCCTCTAGGACATTAAAATAAAACATTATTTCTGTACTTAATACTTGTCAATGTCTAACAAAACTGTTCGTCCTATTTTTCTTATTGAGAAGGGTCGAAAGTATACTTAAATTACCTTGCTAGCATTTCTTATAACTTGAACGACCGTTCAACAGAGTAATAAGCCATTCTTTTAATGTATCCCACACGGTCGTATCATTGTGTCTTCATTCAAATTTTTATGGATTATCTTTTCCTACCATCGATTTCTTAAATTTTGAGTAGAGTTAGTTCTAGAGTTATTCCACCACGTTCTAAATTTGTTTCATTATGTTCTCTCCTATCTGAATTTATTCGTTGAGCTGCGTCTCTTTCTTCTAACTTTTTCCAATCTGCGTAAATTAAGTGCGCCAGTTTCAACAATAATGTTAAATGCGTATACAATTAATTAGCGTAGACCCTCTAGTGCAAGTTTCTCTAGTGTGGGATTCCAGTTTTAGCAGCAGAAGAAAAAGACGTCTTCATGGAACTGATTAAATGTATCTTCGGCCGTTTCATGAAGCAGGTACTCCTATGGTTAATTACCACCTATATTCGACCAAAAATGAAGTACGCTGTTCAATCATTGACCTGTGATCGAAGAAAGTAATGGCTTTGCTGCTACGTGTTTACCACGGCGCTACAAAACTGGTGACATTACTATACAACAGGCCATAAGAGGAGAGGATTACAACTTTGAGCCAATTTGACTTCTCCTACCACCGTGTCAGGTGTGATTTGATCCTGCTGTTTAACGTTTGAACCCACCAACTTGAACACATGTTTCATCGATAAGAATTACGTGGTAGTAGATCTCATAGTTGCAAGTTAATTATTCCACACTCTAGATCAAATTGTCGAAGGTTCTTCTTTGCTCTCCGAGTTTGTATTATATGGAACTCTCTGCCCCCACATATCATTTGTTCATCAAGCCTGCACATGTTCAAGGCAGAACTTGACAAGTATATGTTGACCAAATCCAACCTCGCACCTCAATACACGTGCTGACTTTCCGTATTGACAAGCCATTTTTGTTGTCGTGCATTCTTAATATATCTAATCCATAGTAATTGTAACATATTTGCTTTTTAGACCATTAGAAAACCTTAAATTACCTTAGATTACTATAAACGTCAAGTTCGTCAAATGCATTGTTTTAGCAACTGAATTTCGTCATAATTCGTCATAATTTTATTCAGAGGTACGCTACAAAGGCAGACAACATCCCAGTAGTTTGCTTAAAATGAATTTCACTAGAATTGACTTTGATATATTGATCACTACATTATTGTTTTGTGTACAACTTAATCGTTGTATTGTTGTCCTTGTATTATGAATATTAATGCTCTCGTCAAATAATTAAAGTTTGGCTTATCATGAAATTTGCTGAGAAATATCATAACATCTCAAAAAGGTATGTCAACGGACTCTGATTGCAAAATGATGCATACTTATCAAAATGCACCCATCCGCCTTGAATTAAGCCCGGCATTCGATGCAGACCAGCAACTGACAGAATTGCAGCCTGGGTGCAAACTGCCAACGAACTTCAGTGGATCGTGGTTTTATCCCAGTGAATATCAGACCAACGTGAGTCAAAGCAAAAAATGTACACGCATTGGGCTTTTTGAAAATAATTATAATTTTACTATGTTAAATTTAAAATCTATCCATCCATCTATCTATCTATCTATCTATCTATCTATCTATCTATCTATCTATCTATCTATCTATCTATCTATCTATCTATCTATCTATCTATCTATCCATCCATCCATCTATCTATCTATCTATCTATCTATCTATCTATCTATCTATCTATCCATCTATTTGTCTATCTATTTGTCTATCTATCTATC
>JACCGJ010021816.1:0-17285 GCA_013407085.1 Atriophallophorus winterbourni | reverse complement strand
ATTAACTTTTTGTTTCGAGCGTTTCACTCTCTTCTAACGCTCTAGGAAGGGAGTATTATGGTGTTTTCATCATCTTATATTTTATTACATTAATCCTACATATTTTGTCATTTGTTTTGTTATAATGAACCATGTAAAATATGTACACAATTTGAATATACGATTCACGCCGCGCTCGTGTTCTGCTTTGGGACAAGTATATCGTCTGATTGTTTGGGATCTGTATGCCATGTTACGTTGAGAACTGTGTTCCGGTTTATTGCGTTCAATAACCAGAGCACGTACTTTGTTAGTGGTGAAATCTCCGCTGGAAAACTTTAAAACCACTACACCTCCAATCCTAAAGCACTCAGCCATCAACCGACCGAAGAGAGAATTACACATTTTTAACAAAAGTAATTACAATTTGAAGATCAAAAGTTTGAAAATGTGCATCTTTTGGCAAGTTACATTCTCGTATTACTTGTAATTATGTAATGCCCAAATTTTATAAATGGGTAAATGGGAATATTCAGTAGTTTAAAAAATCAAAATTCACGATTTTGGGCATTAATAATGATCAAGAAGTCGTCAATGTAGAAAATCAACTCTCCTCATTATCTTTAGCAGTCTAACCATCCACTGTTTCTCAAACGCTTATTCAGTCGCTATGGTTCGAAAGAATTTGGACTTGATACAGAAGGTGTGGAATCATTGATTTCGTTGAATGACTTGAGAAGTTTTACACCTGATGCTCAAATTCATCAATCTGACATTTCGATTCACGGCGTTACCGGACACTATGTACCAGTCGTCGAAGTTTGTTCTATTATAGTCAGATATGGCAATGCAAAACCAGTTGAGTTTTCATTCATTGTAATGAAATTTGGTCCACCTATCCTTGCTTTAAAATCACTGAAATTACCAAATATTGGATTTGTCTTTTGTCTACATGTTTTACATCAAAATATGACTCTCATGCAATAAAAGATCTAATTCGTCAGTGTGCATCGCTTTCAGGTTGTACAAAAATAAAAACCTATTTCATTTAGAAATAACTGGCTATAATATATTTTTGAAACGTCGCTTGATTGCACATGTTTTTAGGTAATCTGTTCGAAAAGTGATTAATTCTGTGTGTGAACGTGGTATTCTTGTTCTCGTGGAATTCTTCAAATGGGCCACACCAAATTTTACGCATTTAAAATGAGATCGAAAAAAGCCTCGTGTTTTTGGAGATTACCGACTGACATTGAACCCTAGATTAATGAAGCGAAGTTGTACCATAGAGGAGTCTGAAGCTATCTTATCTCGTTTACATCGTTCATGTGCTTTCTCGAAAATCGATCTGAAGGATGCCTATTTAAAATTACCACTTGATGAAGCATTAAATAAGCTACAACCTTTAACACACCATTTTAATTATATCGTTTCAAGTTTCTTTCGTTTGGATTATCTGTTTCCCCAGCTGTATTTTAATATATGATGAACAATATTGTCGATGGTCCCCCAGGTGTTAAAGTCTATCAAAGCGACATTATTATACATGAATCTCACAATTTTGTTTACCAACAACGTTTGTTAGCTCTAACCTCTGGTTTTAGGCATTTTAACGTGAAATGAAATTTGGATAAATGCTTCTTTTCTGTTGATGAGTTTGGTTGCCATGGATTTCGTGTATTTTCTGATGGACACAGTCCAGACGAGAATCATCTTAAACCTCTGGTGGAGATGAAATTACCAAATTCTTTCAGTGAACTTCGGTCGCTAATGGGAGTGTTGCAATATTATTATAAGTTCACCCCAGGCTGCTAAGCAGCGTTGACTTTTCATTCAGTGAACTATCACGCTTTTAAACAATAGTCTAACCCTCGAAGGGGGAGGACCGTGAGAATTCAATAAATGCTGATGTCCCGTTCTCCGCTTTTAATTTTCTATAGCTTTCCCTGATTTCGCGTTTAGCTGGGCGTAACTATAAAGCCGCTTGGGACTGGATTTGTCATCCTTAATACACAAATAATTGAAATTGTTTTTTTATAGCAAAAACTATGATTTAACACAAGATTTCCGGTGTATTTTGTAGCGGGCCCAGTAGCTATAGGTAAAGGCTAGCTCATATTACCTCTAGAAAAATCCCTTTTATGAATAAGCGTATAAACTTGAGAGTTCCACCAAGGCCGATTGTGTTGATTTCTGGCGCGCGCAGCTGAGCTTGCTGTACTTAAAACTGATTTGGGAGCCACAAATTGTTTCACAATTTCAACTGACAAGACCCAGGGTAAACCTTGAAGGGAGAATATGATTTATTTAAGAGTATCTCCCAACCTAATGAACTCTCAAGCGCAAACAACGGAGCCACCATTCAGTTAGGACATTGAATCTTATTTTACAGATTTATTTATGGAGAAAAGACTGGAAAAGTGTTAATCGGTTATGGCTATATGAATGGTATGTAAGTATATTGGGGTAGATTGCAATGTCGAAAGATAAATGAATGTCACTAAAAAGTTGATTGCCGTAGGCGTTGCTTAAACGAGGACAATGACTCTGCATCAACCACCTCCGGTGGGAGAGCGTTCAAGACACGGCATATACGAAGTGGTAGGAAATACCCTCGACAGTTTAATCGGCTATTTTGATGAACAAACCTAACATTGTACCTATGATGATTGTGTCGAATGGATCGAGGCATCAGGGACTTGCAAGGGTGCTGATTCTCTGTGAGAATGCGAAAAATCAAAAGCAAATCTCCTCAAAGAAATCGGTAGCGGATTGAGAAGAGTCCGCTATACTGCAGCTATTCTTCGTAGAATATGTTCCGAAAGCCGTTTATAAGCTTTGTTGCTCGCCGTTGTGGTTGTTCGAGGGCGTTCATGTCTTGCTGGATTCACGGATGCCACGCGTTGGCTGCATATTAGAGCGGTGGACGGATGTAAGCGGACAGTAGCTGTGAGTGGAGTCTTTGGTCAAAGCGTCTGAAAAGTCGCTTTAGAAGACCAACACTGTGGTTTGTGATTCTTGCAGCCTTCTCACACTATCGGGAGCAGCCCACGTCTTGCTGTGCGTTGACGCCGAGTTCGCTTACCTGGTCCACATGGTGCAAAAGTTCGTCACCCAAGTGATAAGGGTAACCAGCAGAGTGTTGAATGGTCAGAATGTGGCATTTTGTTGAGATGAACAGTAAAATGTGTTCTGATGAACATTCTTGGAGGCAGTCGAGGTCAAGCACAAGAGGTTATACTGAAAAAAATCGCATTCGCATTGCTACTTATTAATATCTTTTTCCAACATGAGTTTATCCAAAACAGCTGGACCAAGATTTGTAAAATGTTGTACTGTTTCTAGCCGACAGTTTAACATTGATAATGGGAGTCGATAAATCAATTGACTAAGGACTTTAGTCTTTCTCATGCTGAGTGCATGATGAAAGATATTGCATGCCGACTAGAAAAAGTCAGTTTGCGACTGGAGGGTACTTAAGAGTAAGCGATAATTATACATTTCCTGCAAACAGCTCATCATTAATCAATATGTAACTTTTCAGTGCTTTCAAACGTTTTTAATTAAAAATGTTGTAAAAACAGTGTGCGCAGGTGAATACATTCTCTTTTCACTCAAAAAGTGCATTAACAGCCGAGCAACGAAAATGCCGAAAACCGTAGAGGAATGTATACATCTTTGTTTGACTCCTCCGATTTTAAACAGAAACCGTTCAAATGGACTGATCCCTTATAGCGTAAGTGAAAAGTAATAACAAGTTTTAACAGTCTTGAAGAGCAGTCTATAAGATTACTCGTTTAAAAAGACACAGTTAACTCCGTCGAATGCCTTCTTTAGATCAATGCAAATTAAGTATACTGGTATCACGTGTTCCTTAGAATTTTCTCCAATTTATCTCAGGGAAAAGATCAGATCTACGTTTGATCATTTCCCACGTATGCAACATTGCGATTAAGGTTGAACTATATCAACTAATTTTTGTAGCTGCATCTGTAAAACAAGTTGGTTTACCGATATCTTCAGGTGTCTTATCACATGCAATTAAGCAGGCTTATTAAATATGGAAAATATGTCTCAGCTATTAAATCAATAAAAAACACGACTACTGAAATAAGAGAAGTTAGTATAATATATCGGAGCCGGAGTCCCGTTAGGCAGTCCGAAGTTTTATACAACTTCGCCCCGCCAACTTCTGCGACGGCATCGTTTCCCAAAAGTATCAGCCTAGCTGTTCCTCTGGTTTCGGTGGTGCCATGGAGAGGAAGCACTTGCTGCGTGGGCAACAGCTAGTTCTCCACTTTGAACTGCCCTGGCGTACATCACAACGCACCAATGGAGAGGACACTCCATTCCGCTTCTGCGGATAATAACACGGGAAGCAGCAGATACCGGTTAAAAGCTATGGCTTGATTTGCGTAGAGCTCAGCGCCTGATGCTGCTTCCGACGGTGGAAGGGACTTTCAGGTCTCATTGGACGGCTACCGCCCGCCTCAAGCTGAGCAGCCCCCAGCCAATATGGTGCCGTCTCGCTACGGTCTGCTATCCTCATTGGGTGCATGGGGATTAGGAATCAACCGACAAGCAGACTGTTATTTCCGCACTAGCGAAACCGAATACTAAAAAACAAATGTCGTTTCTGAAACTGGGACCCTGGAACGTTCAGTCCATGCTTCCTGGATTTCATGACGACGTCTCGAATATCAGAGGCGTAAGAAAATCTGCTGTGATTAACAATGAGTTAAAGAGACCAAATGTCGACGGTGCTGCCCCTGCAAGAGTCGCAATTACCAGACACTGGTTACTACGAACAATTTGGGCATTTGAATATTAAATAATTTGATTCCAAAAAGCTTCCTGAGGCGGTCGCCAATCAAACACTTCAATGCTGATGGTCTAGCCAATCAGATAGATAAGCTCCAAGACAGTCGAATCACTGCCGACAATGTTCCATAGTCATTTGTGCCAATAGTCGAACGATTTTTATTTCAGAATTAATAATATAATGACTAAATGCGAGACAGTGGAAACGAAGCAGGCCCGATATTTCACCCAATTAATTAAGATTATTTTATGCTGCAAGATTCAATTAGGTTCATTTGATCTCAGTTAAACTGGTTTAATTATTTTGGGTCAGGGAAGAATTAATTTCGTTCAAATGTTTATATCAATCAGTTAAATTTTCCATTCCAAAGCGAAACATTGACCAGCAATTAGTTCACTCAAATTTTTATCGATTCCTACTCTCGCATGAGCTACGCAGTGATCTCGAATCAATGTAACAATGTAACAGCGAATAATGTTCATGGTTTTCCACTTAATTTTGGTGTGATTTTTGTTCGCTTCACAATGCTTCGGTTTCATAAGTTCATCCGTAATATCGGAATAATGTGACATCTGTAATTTCGGCGAATCATCGCTTGTCGTTTATCTTTTTCAAAGAAACTTAAATTTAATTAAACAAGATTTGCTCTTGTATCCCAATGTTGGATAAGTTTGACACGATCAACATGTTCTTTCTCATGTGCCTGAACACTTATAGATGGGTATTAAACCTACAATCATGAACAGAGGAACTCGTTTTCAAGCATTCATATCACACCCTGCTTTTTGCAATCGTCGGGTAAGGACCTTGAAATATTGGAGGAATGGTAAACAAGATTGGCGCTTGTATGCCACTGTTGGCTGATTTTGGAACGGCCAACCTGTTCAATCGCATGAGACCGAACATATGTAACGGAGATTAAACCCATGGTCATGAGCTAAAAGTTTCATTTGCATGCATTTCCATCACACACTGCCCAATACAATTTTCGTATCGCAATTATTTGCATTACCAATGCTATAGTGCTAAACAGTATTAATTACATGCTCAAAACTTATGGGTACATATATTCTGTATTTCAATATTAACACGCTTTTCAACTTAACCAACCAAATTTTGAAATATGTAAAAAAACGAATGTTCTCATTTGAATGGCATCTTGGATAATCAATCAACTCATGCAATCAGGGTAATTCTTCGTTTCACACAAGTGTGAACTTTCTTAAAAGTAAATTTTGTTGTTGTAGGAACGTCCATTCAAGATCAGCTCCGATGCCGACCATTGAAGTACTCAAAGCTGAAGGTAGGATTTAATTGAAGATTTAAACGCGTAGAAATTAAAACGTGCATATATTGACGCATATATTTATTTATTGTTTTTTACTGATTTTTTTAGAAAAATATTAAATGGCGTTGTTCGAACTCTGATGATTGTGTGATTAGTTCAAATCATGTATTTCGCACGCACATTTGGTTTTTTAAGCAAGCATGTGACAAAATCACTTAGCTGCTCTAATTTTATCAATTAATTGCTTGAGAGTTCAAATGCGCTCGAAAGTTAAACAAAGTTATACTTGAATGACATTGAGGGTTCGTACAACGAAGCACGATGTTCAACCACAGAATCACATAGTGATTCTCAAGGCGCTTATGGATGATCAAAGTAATGTGTTGCTCACATCCCCCGCACTAAACACCACTACTGGTTACTGGCTATTTGCCGTCATCAGTTCTCTCAGGTTCAGTGAGCCTTGAAACAGAGGATAAGTGGTAAACAAATTTATACTTGAATGTCACTGTTAAACGGGGTCCGAACAACGAACCACAAAGTTTATTCAACGTTTTCGAAATATATTTTAGAGAGTGGGGTTAGAGACACTGGCCGGGAATCATTTAGTCATGACATCCTAATTCAACGAGTCGCAGCTGGCGCCTATCTGGTCCACAAATAACCATGTAAACCCTGACGTTAAAGACCGCAAATCAATGATGCATCGATTCATTTCTGATGTCAACCCTTTCGATGCGAATTGCGATACCCACAACACAAGAGAAGCCGATTGCTCCAATGTGTTTATTACGCACTAAACCAATAATGAAGCACAAGCTTATCGTATCTAGGCAAACAAACAATCACAACGGTGATTCTCAACGTGTCTGTCCCGGTTGTCCTTTCGATTTCATTTGTCAGCGGATTTCGTGCCAACCGGTACATTTTGAGCCCTCTTCATGCAGGGCTCGTTTGACCGATTGCGTTCGAATGCATTCAATCAGAAACCCAAAATTTTACGAGTTTACAATTATCATCGTCGAACTTTTCGATGCTTCTTGCACTTGTGTTGTGTCGGGGGGTAGAGTTCTGCATAGCACTCGAAAGCTCGTGATTAGCGCACATCGCAAATGCACTTTACACCTTCACAATATGTCCAAATATTTTCTGTCGAGCACACAACATGGTGAAATCTACCAGTGCAGTCAATGCAAGGGGAATTTTTAAACCAATGGTTTACCATCTTTTCTGCAAGCATACTCTCAGATGACCACCCACGGGATTCAATTATCCTCGAATTCTTGGCGTAGGGTACAGAATTTCTAATAAACTGGAAATATTTCCGAGGAATTTTAATCATACAGTTAGCCTCATCATATGTGAACTTAATAGCTGTTATTTGGACTAGTTCATAGAAAATTGAACTAGTGCGTAGCCTTAAATTCACTTACTCATGAAAGTTAGAGAAACGGAAATCACCATCAATTACAAAGCTCTACATGTTTGTTGAATTCATTTAAATCGTGTGGTGAATATCCGATTTTCCATGGTAAATATGTACCCATATGCCCTGATATTGCGTAGCAGATGAGATACTCAAAATTTAGGTCAGGAATAAATATCAGTCATCAACCAAATTGCCGCCAACGTCACTTCTCAAGCGTACTGGGTGATGTCAACGAAGTCAGCTTGACCACATTTAGAGCAAACCTGACAAAACTTAAAATTTATAAGTACTTTAAATAATAACTTGTAGTACATCGTTCAAATTGGAACGACGTACCTCTCAGCACTGTCGTTAATAAGGACGTTCATTTCACGTAAGCTTTTACTACACAAAATTGGTAGTTATTAATTAATTACCCTCATTATATGTAAATTAATCTCAACAATGAGATTTTGCTAAATTTTGCGGTCCCCAGTTGAGAAATATAACATATGCATCAAATTAACACCCTGTCGGAATGGATTCTCAAAACAATAGCGTAAAACCATTCAAAATGGTGCAATATTTTGCTAACAAATGTGTCACGGCGAACAGTGTCAGGATGCGTGATTTCGCTCAAGGTTATAAATGGCATAGTAGGCTGCCTAGATTTATAATCTTCAAGATTTTCCAATGTGTCTGAAAAGTGGTATTTTCCTCTATATTCCAGGAGCGACCAAAGTGCAGCTCCATGCTTTTGATGGACGGCCTTCACAAGCTATGCTTGGTGTTCAAGCTGGATTTTACTTTTCCATACCCCCATGCGTTGTTCGAAGCAAACAAGTAAATGAATTTTAAATATTTTGAAAAGTTTAATTTTACAAAGTCAAATACTTTATATTTTCTTTCAAATCTAATTTATCTCTATAAATAACATAATAATACGACTCTCAGATTGTAAATTTCGGTTGAACTATTTAACTAGATAGGGTTAGGGTTAAGGTTAGGGTTAGGGTTGTATAGATTATCGAATTGTCACAATCGATTTGGTCTCCAATTTTATCTTACAACAATGTTTTGTCGATTCACCACATTGAGTTGCTTGAATCAATGTTTAATTTTTGTTAGCCTTGTAAATCTTAAGTGAGATTTTATCAGCCAGATAACCCGAAATAATTGAATTCTCTGGAAACTTTAAGATTATTTAAAACATTCGAATGCTTATCGCGCCGAATTAGTACGTTAGAACCAATCTTTCGAGTATTTTCGAAAAGTTTTCCACATTTGAAATATTTTATTTAGAAGCAGTATTGCTCAGTCGAATATTTTTGAAAATTAACTATTTCTTTACATAATTTGTACTGTTTTCAAATGAAAAATTAAACGTGAATGTAAAAAAGCTCATTTGCATGCATTTCCATCACGCACGACTGGTTTCGTACTGTTTGCACTCATTAGGTAGGGACAGTTAGATCAGAATTTGCATCCGATTGAAACGAGTATTAATAATAAGTTTCCTTAAATTTCAGGTTAGTGTAAGTAATGACATTGCTCGTAGCTATTACAAAATTTCCTATCGATTTTCACATGCGTATGTAATACTAATTGGTAATAGTTACCGAATTTATACTCCAGCTCTCATCACACCATATTTTAATTTGTTATCTAGTTTAAAATTTGTATTCGCGTAGCAACTTCAAGTCGTCACAACCTTACTTTAAACTTTGGACACAATCTGAATTTTTGCATAGAAGTTTCCACAATATATACCTATAGTGGAATCATGTAATAAAAAATGTCACATGAAGTACCCTCCCGAATCGGACTGTTTAGTCATTACAAAAGCTGCAAAACTTGAACATTCACGCGATTGTGATGTACATTCATGGTCGACATCGACCGAAGGAGGCCAACAACATAATGGTGTACAATTAATGGAATTTGCTTGATATACGAGGCATTATTTTACCAAAGTAAATCCTACTAGATCTTTCACAGTTACATAAAGTAAAAGGAAGAAGTCTCACGTTCAGGTAAATTTAATCAAATCCTTTTCAACTGATGTCATTGAATACTTTTGAAAGTGAGCATACACTCAGAGGTATGCTGATGCTTTAGACTTCAAGCTATGAAACTAAATTTTTAGATGGAGCTCATTAAATGGCGTTGTACTACGCCCACGCTGTGTATTCACGGTGGATTACACTTATCTCATCTTTAATACAAGATTTACACTATTTCGAAATCCGACATTCAAATTTCTGTTGAATTTGAGTTGAAGGCGAACTGTTGTTGGCCTCCGTCGGTCAATGTCGACCATGGATGTACATCACAATCACATGAATTTCATGTTTTGCACTCTCTGATGGTGACTGAAGGTACCGACGGGAGCTACTGAGCAATCGACTGCTTGTTTGAGGTGGTTACTAGAGTTACCGTAATTAGACAAATGGTTAAACAGTATATAAGTATTCGGGAAACAAAGAATTGAATAAATTAATGTAGTGAAATGAGCCACTGTAGAGGGTAAACTGTTCCAAGCAAAACATACACGAACAGAATAAAATACCTTCTACAGTTCAAGCGGGAATGGGGTATCACCAGCAAATATTCATGGGTCCGATAATTTCGTGTGAATAAATCGTCTAAGGGATGGTTTGGGGTATGCACTATTTGGTAAAGTATGAGAAGGTCTTCTCTGATTCGTTTTAAGGAAAGTGGAACAGTTTCAGGTGAGCTATAATTTCTTCATAATGCGTTTTTCGGATGCTGAGAAAAAGTATTGTTGACCGCTGAAAGATTCATTGCATATGTTCTGCACACTTCTCGAGCCAGGATGAGCTTGTCTGGCAGGGTACACCATGAATAGTCTCAAGTATGTATTCCTGATTATGGGGAATATCGTGAGCGAAAATTCCCCAAATACCCGCGTAAGTAGATTAAGGACACGTGTTGCCTTTACAAAGGCACTGTTGTTTTAAAGTGAGATTTATAAACTGGAATCTATCCTGACACCCAAATCGTTTTCATCTTTGTGAATTTCAATGAAATGTGAACCCATATGTAACGTGAATTCTATTCGATTCCCCACATGAGCCTGTATTTGTTGAAGTTGAATGGTCGTTTTCTCTTCAACGACCAGTTGTGAAGCGTATCAAGATATTTTGTGAGAGCAGACAGTCTTTTGGGCTACAAATCCAACTCAATATCATCATGTCATCCGCAAATAACGAAATGTTACATCAAACAAATTCCGGTATTTCATTCACGTAAACCAGAAATAGGTTTTGATCAAGGACTGAACCTTTGAGAACACCGGTAGTATCTGCGATTGGTCTTTATAATGCACCGTCAACACGTACCTGGTTAGTGCGATTTGATAGATATCCATTTAGCTAATTCAACGATTTCCGCTGAGACCAAGTCTTTCAAGCTCCTGCTTTGGAGATATCTAGGTAGCAGACTTGAATTGCTTGCCCTTTATCAACCGCTTGTATCCAATCATCCATCATTGTCAGTAAATTAGATAATCAAGAATAATTCCGTCTAAATCCATGTTGTTTGTTGTATAATTGGAACTATTGCCTCCTTTAGAATTAGGAATTACTTTCCACGTTTACAATCGTTAGGAATCACACCATTTTCCAATGCTTGATTTAACGTGTATAAGATTGCTTTGTATTGCAAGTTTGCGCATTGCTCGAATATGAGCAGGTTTATTCCATCGGTCCCGGAGAATTTGCGATTTTTAGTTTGAATAATGCTTGATGGACGAGTGTTGACCTGACATTTATTTCCCTCAGCGGAACTATGGTTGAAATGGTTCGATTTGGGATGAAAATTGCATGTTCTCTCGGGCGAATTATGGATGAATAAAATGTGGCTCATGCTTCAGCAGATTCTGATGCAGGTGTGGATGGTCCAGCTGACGTGTTCACGGTCGCAACACATGGTTTCATCTTAGATTGATTGTTAATCATAGGATAAATTATTTTGGAATTGAACACCATCATGCATGATATCTCTTCTTGGAAGTACAATTTGTCTTGGATGACGAATTTGTTTACTTCGTTTTTCAGTAAACCGAATATTTAACAGGTCCCTGTTGATCGGTTAGCCGATGCTGTGGCCAAGCAACTTTTGTTCCTTTAACCACTTTTGAGTTCGGCTTCTCGTTTTATATTCAAGGTTATTTATCTAGTTGCTTAAGACAAGTGTAGAGCTCAAATCGATTGAATTCCTAACATGAGACATTAACCACACCCAAAACTCATTTACGTTGCTGGTTTCGGTTAGCAGTTTTTTGCTTTTCAAACAGCATCATTCAAAGCCAGAATGTTGATTCTTCTAACTGTTTACGGGCACTATTTGCTCGTACAGCTTCAAACAGATAGTCAAACTGGATGACGACGTGATCACAGTCCTAGTGGACTTCCGTAAGCAACGTTATCAATGTCGTGTTTATTGCTTGTCAGAACAAGTTCTAAGAGTGAAAATACATGTGATCCACTATATCGGGTATTACATGCAATGCGGTTATAAAGAGGAATATGGTCAAACATCTAACTGAATGCGCGTTCCTGGGAGTGTTCTGGGTGAATGGCACTGCTCTGCATATTCGGTAAATCGAAATCACCCATAATTAAAAATCCACAACTGTATCTGGAAGTAGCCATGTGAAATCTGTTGAGTGGGACCAGATTGTAATTTTCACATCGCAGACGGTGGGCGATATACAACTAGCAAACACAGCATTCGCCATTAGCTAATCGGAGTGAGCACCAGAGTGTATCCCGTAACACGATATCTGGATCCGTAATCTCCCGGCAAAGAAGGATATTTTATTTTATAATGCTACTCAAACTCTAGTTTCATAGTCATGTCGAATAAGTGACATGACGAGTAATCCTTGTTCACAATTTGTTAGGAGAGTCTGTAGCCACGTTTCCGTTACGGCGATGATCTCTGTTAAACATTACAGAAACCCTGCAAGCAGTTTACCGATTTTGTTTCCCAGAAATTGTGTGTTTGTATAGAGGAATTTTATAGTAGTTGTTCTCAACAAGGAGGTTGTGTGGAAGAGAAGGCTAGTACAGTGCAGAACATCTGTTTGGCGACTCCTCCAGAGTCGGCATTTGTGGTTTCTGCTTGCAAGGATGCCCGACGTTGAGGTTGAATTGTTGTAATACAGTGATCTATAGTGTCGGTTGCATTTGTTTCTGGTGCGTCAAATACTGATTGACTTTGTAGTGTTTCTATAGGACTTTGTGTTGTATCTATCTGTTCAATATGAAGTTTCAATGCACCTAGTCTAATTTCTAGTGTATTAGTCTGTAGGCATTTTCCAAACGAGTTTTGACCGTGTCCAAAATATGTTTACGGAAGAAGTTATTTTAATAGGATTAGGACCCTAAAAATTCCTATATTTGGAGATGGGAACGTATCCTTAACAGCTACATCATGCAAGCCAATCAAGTCACTAAGGAATTTTCATGGTAGCTGGTCGTGTTTTCTTCATCTCTTTGCTTCGTTTGGGTTTGTTGCTGAGCATTTCAGGGCAATTCCCACCAGGGCACATCAGCGAAGATCCTTGAAATGGTCTCCGAACTCTCTCTAGGCAGGAGACAAGCTGATGTAAGATGATTTCTGTACCAATGATAATGGTCCATCTGCATCCGAGTTTATGATGCTGCACAGCTTTCTACACTAATTTTATTATGCTCTAGCCTGTCGCCTAGTTAAGTGGCACTCGTTTCTCTTGCATTGATGCAAATAAAAATTAATCCATGGAGTGACTGTTCACCGTGCACTTTTCAACTGCATTAGATCGAAGACCTATCATGTCCTGTTTTGGAGTATTTTGCACCATGACTTTTGGTTTTGAATATGATTGTTTTAGCCGAACCTTCCGCGAAACTCGCTCTTGACAAGTTGTATACAGATTTAGGATTATCGAATCGTATAAAGGGTGATTATATTCAATGTTATAAAGCTGAATAAATAAAGTAAACATGGAGTGAATTGTTTCAGAAACAAGAACTGGTCAAGGCTCTTCCCCTCACAAGTTTGATGCTGGAAAGTGACGCCCCATGTCTCGGAGTATTGGCCGAGGTTAGTTTTACCCAATTGAAGTTTTGATTTTCCCGACTTCAAAAAATGGTTGAAATTTCGAAAATATTTTAGCTTGTAAAAGAAGATAATCATGAAGGTTATCTCAAAAATCGATGTCAGCAAAATTCATGAGAAACGTTATCGCGACTTATAGATCTGATTCTCCGAATGACAGCTTTCTTCCACTCAATTTAAATTAACTAAAATACGGCGAAACGAACAATTTTTCAATAGCATTGTTAAATAATTATGTCAGATTTTAAGTTCGATTACGAAATTAAATGATTTGGAACGCAAAATCCCAAAAGGTTTTATTTTAATTTATGGGACAACGTTCCAAATCGTGTAATCATAAAAAAGTATATCATGTATTGCGAATAACAGTACTTCTCAAAAATTACAAATCGATATAATGCTGCTAGGCAGAGTATTTTTAATTTTAAGTTATAAAAACACGCATCGATGTATGTCGTTTGATTCAAATAGTATTTTGTTAACTAAAATTACTTAGCTCGAAGTTACAAGTTATTAACAATATTCTTTTGAAAATTAAATGACAATAATAGCATGATATATATTTTAATATAATGTAAACATTGAATATTTAGGTGTTATATCTGGAGAGGTTATGGGGACGAGTTCCAATTTCAAAACATGCTTCAATGGCGCGTGTCTCATATAACCTCTGACAACCAAGACCAGCTCCTGACCTGCATGTGTGGTCCTGTGTGACGCGGCGAAACTGTTTCTACTGACAGAAGATGGTATGAAGGCTGCAGACTGGCGCCTCAAAACCAATTTGATCAGGGCAGATGGAGCTCATAAGTCTATAAATGTGGTTCGCCTACGAGAAGGAACACCATTATCTCAAACTTACACCATCTCCAGGCTATATTCAATCATGCCAAAGACCCGTCAGGCGTTTCAAATTTGTATTTAACTCCACCTTGGCAAATGCTATAACGACATCTTTTTCCAAAAGTAACAGCTTAGTTGTTCTTTTGGTTCCTATGGTGTTTCAGAGATGGCATAATTGCTGAATGTGAAGAGCTAGTTCTTCTTATTTGATTGCTCTGGCGTACATCTCAGCACCCACTACATTCTGCATCTGTAGATAATCACCCGTGAAGTAGCGTTTAGAAGCAATAACAAAACACAACTGACGAAGAGCGCAGCTCATGGAACTGCTTCTGATGGTGGAGAGAATTTTAGGTCTCGTTGAACGGCTACCCACTACCTCAAGCGGGGGCAGCCCCCAGTCAATATGGTGTTTTTTCTCCACTCCTGATTTTGTGCAAAACAAATCGGTAGAACATAAAGAGCTGTGAACTTCGAACGTCCGTTTCATGCTTCCTCCATCCTTACTTTCTTATAAAAAGACGATTTTAATTTCGATCATCAATACTACAGTGATAAACCGATTCAAACATAACATGTATACACCATACTATAATATCATATTTGTAATAACGGATTTTCAAAGATTTTCATCAAAATCAAACAGGTTCGAAACGAGCCGGCGGAGATCATCAAGTCGTGTGAATTTATCGCCGAGGCGAAGGGCGTTGACGTGGCCACGGTGAAGCAAATCACCACTGAAAACGCGTTGAAATTGTATCCGAATTTGAAGTTTAAAAAATATTATTGATTCGGCAATGTGAAACGCGGAACTACATTGGAAGTGGGATGAAAACTCACTTCGAAATTATGTTTGTTGTTAAATCTGCTGTTGTGTATTTGATACAATAAATTAATTTAGCATTGATGTGGAACAGAGCAACTTCCTACAATATTTGCTCATATTTGTTGTCAATAAACATTGAAATCAGTCAACCTAATCTTTTGAACCAACACGAATTCCTTAAATGCTTGGCAAATTTTTCGGTTATACAAAATTTGATTATAATTCATCTCATCGATTTAAAAATAATAAATTTAGAAAAAAATATGTTTGACAGTTAAAGCATGCAACGTACACAGTGTTTAAATACGGAACTAAAATGTCATTAAAGGAAGGTTTTCAAAATAATTCCAGTGACATCTCATGCTATTACACACCTAAACAACTTTCTGGCATTTTTGCCGTCATCAGATGAAGGCAGGAAGATTCTGAATATTAACACCGTGTTACTTTGTATGAACCCAATTTAACAGAGGCTTTCAAGAATAACCATGTTAACAAAAAAACATTGTTTCATGGCTCCCAAAAATAACGTTTATTGTTTCCACCTAATGTAAACTAAGGCTAAAACCAGTTATATTATGTAAATGCCGGACTGTGAGTACAATAGCACAATAGCTAATGTCACTGAAAGAAATGAAACATTTCAAAATTCGTTACAAATCTTTGGTTTCGTGAGTAATTTGTGATGAATATATATTGAGAAATACATTTCGTTTATGTACCCTTTTAAAACAACAGGCCAATGTTATAAACATGGAATATATCAACAAAGTTATACTTGTATGCCACTGTTGTGTAGGGTACATACCAAGAACCACGATTTTCAAATACAGAATCACAAAGTGATTCCCGTCCAAGCGCTTGAGACACTTATAAAAAACAGATATTGTTGTTGGCCTCCGTCGGTCGATGTCGACCATGGATGTACATCACATCGCATGAATTTCATGTTTTGCAACTTTTTGAATGACTAAACAGTCCGATTCGGGAGTAACAATCTCTCCCGCAGCGCTTGCAACGATAGTCAGAACTCTGTTTTATTGCATCAGTGGCGGCGTGATCTGCGTTCAGTAGCTAAGAGCTGTATTTGCTACTCCCCGGCTTGCAGACGACGCTTTACACAATGCCTCCAAAGTGAACGGTCAAGAGCAAGTTCTTCCCAGCTTGCGGGGTCATTGTCAAGAGCTTTCATATCTCTTTTGCAAACATCTTTGTACCGCAAGTGCGGTCTGCCCAATGGTCGACTTCCTAATTGCAACTCACCGTAGAGTAGATCTTTCGGAATACGAACATTTTCCATTCTATAGACATGACCAAGCCACCGCAGGCGGCGCTGACGTAATAGGGTAAACATGCTCTGTAGACCAGCTTTTGGAAGCACTTCAGCGTTAGTCACTCTGTCCATCCACGATATGTTCAAGATACGACGGATGCTTCGTAGATGGAAAGCATTCAGCTTCCGTTCGTGTCTTGCGTGGGTGGCCCAGTTTATACTGACGTATAGTAAAACATTTAGTACGCACGCGCTGTAGACCATCATCTTTGTCTTTACAGTCAGCTTGCGCTTACCCCAAACACGAGAGTTCAATCGGGACAAAATGACAGCTGCTTTGCCAATCCGCTTATCAATCTCCGTGTCTAGCGAGAGGTTATCCGCAATGGTTGAACCAAGATATGTGAAATGATTTACTGGTTCGAGCTGACAGTTTCCAACAGTGATGATTGGTGGCGATACAGTCCCTTGACCAAGGACTTTGGTCTTGCTCATGCTGATTGTTAGACCAAAGTCTTTGCATGCCGACGAAAAACAGTCCATTAGAGACTGTAGGTTCTCTTGGAAGTGAGCAATAAAGGCTGGAACGTCGGCAAACAACAGGTCACGGATTATTACATCCCGTACTTGGTTTGTGCTCTCAACCGGTTTCAGGTTTAAAAGCTTACCATCACTTTACGTGCGTATGTATATGCCTTCTGTTCTCGTCCTAAAAGCGTG
>JACCGJ010021815.1:0-12664 GCA_013407085.1 Atriophallophorus winterbourni | reverse complement strand
TAAGACGTGCTCCTTCCAGAAATACGGAAACTTGAATGACAGTTCGTGATTGCGGACGCGAAGACTGGCATTTGTCACAATGGACGCCTTTTTGATGTACGAGACGCTAATACAAACAAAGTTTCTCGTCGATACTGGAGCTCAACTAAGTCTAATACCTCCAAGTTCACTAGACAGAAACAAATTATCTAATATCGTTTTGAGCGCAGTCAATGGTACAGCCATACAAACATTCGGTAAAAGGTTCCTCGTCCTCAATTTAAGCCTCGGGAGACCTATCATTTGGGTTTCCACTAATGCCGACGTTCCTAATCCTATACTGATCTTAAACATATTCGAACATCATGGTATGGTGGTAGAACTTATGCGGTGCAAACTGATGGATAGTGTCGCGAACCTGTCCATGAACGGCTCACAAACTACACATACGCCTCCCATCATCAAAAGCGATATACGAAATATCAGCCCACAGTGCAAAAAGCTAATAGAGGTGTCATGGATACACGCTTCCCAACTACCATATGTGAGACGTTAAGCATGGCGTTACAAACAAGATCATCACTACAGGGAACTCATGCTTCAGTAGACCGCGAAGGGTAACCCCGGATAAACTCAAAATCGTCGAAAGCGAATTCCAGCACGTGTTGCAAATGAAAATTATCCGCTCTTCCAGCAGCATGTGAACGAGTCCACTACATATGCTTTCCAAGAAAGCAGCCAACAAGTGAAGACTATGTGGAGATTATAGAGCTCTGATGACGCTCACAATCTCGCATTTGCACGATTTCTCCATGTCCCTGCATCCCAAGCGAATGTTCAGCAACATTAAACTTGTTCGTGCGTATAACTGAATAACGGTTTACCCAGCGGACGTTTCAAAATCTGAAGTGACCACACCATTTGGTCTGTTAGAGTTTTTATGGATCCCCTTTGGACTGCGCAACGCTGCTCAAACATTTCATCGTTTAATGCACCAGGTTATGCATAGACTGGATTTCGTTTTCGTCTAGTCGTTCCCACGAGGAACAACTACAACACCTCAAACAATTGTTCTAACGCTTACAAATTACTGAGTGGTCATTCAACCCCTCCAAGACGCAACTCGGACAGGATTCCATCGATTGGCTTAACCATCACATCAACTCTGAGGGTATTAAACCCCTCAGCAATAGAGCTGACGCCATTACAAGCTCTGCATTGTCTGACTCTCTCACCAAGCTGCGTAGATTTGTTGGCATGATCAACTACTGTCGCCGTTTCATCTTCAAGTGTTCTGAGCTATGCCAACCCCTGACAGACCTTTTAAAGCTTGACCAAAAGCAGCTTCAAATGAACGAGTCAGGTAGACAATCTGTCGAGAAAATCTTGCAGGAATTGAGAAAAATGGTGTTGCTACAACACGTCGATCCGCAAGGCACACTCTTTCTATCAACAGATGCATCCTCCGTCGCTGTTAATGGCGTTGTAAAACATAGAAAGAGAGATGGTACGAGTGGCGTTCTTCTCAAAGAATCTACAATCTGCAGAACAAAATTATAGCAAGTTCGGTCGTGAACTCGTGGCGGTGTATCTGAGTAATAAACGCTTCCGTCACTTGTTTTGAAGGACAAGAATTTGAGATACACACAGATCACAAGCGATCGACCTAAAGTGCATCTTGCCTCTAAATAGTACAATCCACGTGAATTACGATAATTGGACTGTATATCGCGGTACACATCGAAAAAAGTTCAAGGTCGCGCTTGGTTTGAAAACGGTACGTGATTGCCAAATATTTCATAATTACGAAAACGTTTATTTTTTATCTCTCACTCTTTTGACCAATATTTTAATTATACTATTCGAAATGTGTACACTAAAACACCCATCTCGAAGCGAATTAATTAACGTAAAATCCCCAAGACCAACAAATGCTCCGTATACTTACATCAGAACACTTCCGTTATTTTGAATAAATTACGGAAGTAAGAATCCAAACTAAATGAAATTCGAAAGAACAACTCTTTTGTTACACAGGTTTGCAAGACTTTACAACCAATAACTATCCTCCTGGATGACAATTCACATATCGACAAGGATATACTTCAACGAACTTGTTAGTTCGTTGGATCAATTTTTACTGAAATTTGTCAAAGAGACTTGAGATCTAAAAATGTTATACTGTTTAATATAGACGACAGATATCCTTTACAAGATTTAAAAACTACTATCTGCTCATCTTATGGCTTCCCATTTGACTGCGCTTCTCTAAAACGCTTGAGAAAATTTAAGCCTTCGAGGTTTTGCCCAATTCTATTAGAACTCAGCGACAAATGACTGGCATCACACATTTTAGCCCATGAGCATGTTTTGAAATCGATTCCTAGATCTGAAAATGTATTATTTGAACCTGATCTAAAGCCAATGCAACGAAGAACTAGGTTCCATAAGCGTACCGTTACTAATCCATATTCCACCAAATCTTCCAACAATGGAAAAGAAACGATGGAATTGGATGAGGTGCCAAAAGAGTTGACTCGCAAGCTGCCACAGATAAGCGTACGACAATTTCATTTATTGTTAAATTAATGTTGCTCAAGGGAAGATTTTAATTAGATACCGTGATGTGGACATCCACGTGAAAATGTCTAGGAAGACCAAAACTGACTTCAAAACCCAGCATGCAATCAGCGACCTATGGAGGAGGGCTGAAATTTCACGGTTAGATTTATTGCGTATTAAACTTTCGTGGTTGCACAGTACATAACTCTAATGTTTTGTCTCATTCTGTTTTCCATCTCTGGGCTTGGACTGTATTGGACAAATTGATCTCTCAGAATTGCCGATAAAATCCTTTTATTATCAGCCACGACCCACGAAAATGCATTCGTTGTCCAGCTGTCAGTTTATCGACCAGTTTCAAGCCCAATTAAACCTGCTGCTTAACAAGATACCTATTTTCACGCAAAGCGTACTATACCTTATTCTACTTTCACACAGGATGCCTCAGAAACCAGAGCGATTGTAGAAGATGGCACACTGGAAACTACTCGTAATCTAACTTGGGGTTGTCACTGATCGTCGTAGGAACGAACTGAATGGCTCCATCGCATTTGCCGATGACCTTTCAATGGACGGAACCAATTACAGGAAAGGAATTTCTATCACACCATGTTCTGAAAAATGTTTCGCGATTCTAAATGGTGGAACTTGTTTTTCTTAGATCAAACTAGTCGACGCTTGTCTTCAAATTGAAGTCGAACCCGTTAGCCGTTCACTACTAACAATAAACACACATCGAGGATTATTCCAAAAAACAAGACTGCTTCGGCTTTTTTCCAACAGATGATGGATACCGCCTTGTTTAACGTGCCGAGAATGGATGTCTATATGGATGATGACTCAAATGTTGAATCGTCGACTGAGCACTTGAAAGCTCATTCCAGCCGCGTACTCCAAACAATTCAAGATTTTGGATTCCGACTCAGACCACAGAGATTTATTTTCTACCTCACTTCTATCAAATATCGTAGGTTCAGTTTTATGTCGGTTGGTTCATAACCCAACAGTCATGGAAACAGAGCAAGACCGGAATAGAACGTTGAGTGGACGTCCAATGTTCAAAGTTATTTTGTCGGGGACATGGTTTGTATTAATATGGTCTCAACATAGTAAACGTCTGGATGTACAGAATAATCAAGGTAAAGAGCCTGGTAATATTGATGGAAGTCTGTTGTCGTGTGCGTGTCAGAGAATTTAAATGTAGTGGAAATGTGGTAGAGGTACGGTATAATCCTGGGAATGGGCTTGATGAGATCAATGGAAGTCTGTTGTCATTGGCAAGTCAGACAATTTGAATGTTGTGAAAATTGGAGTTTGTTGCTGGAGTAGACCTGATTTAACAAACGGTCACAATTTGAGATGTGTAAATGGATGTAATGGAGGTCATTTGGGCATCTGTCCAAATACGAGCATTTCGAGAGATAAATTTCGAGAACAGATTGAAGTTAATTTCGGCACCTTCGGCAAAATGCTCGTTAGATCCATCCATTCATTGATGCTGCATATTAGTAGGCAAGCACCTGACGATGTTTTCCAAAGTGACAATTGAATTCGAAGCGACTTCTCAACGCATCTGACTTAGATTGATTCGAAAACTCTCAACCTTAAGCGCCAAGTTTGACAGGCTGTCAGAACTGCGTCCATAAAATAGCGTCCAACATCTATCCAGCGACGACTCGAAGCTGACCAAATAGAACTTGCAAGCTCTTCCTCGCTTTTGATATCTTTCGCAATGCGCGCACTACCGAGATAAATATTAAATATTTGACCCGAATCAGACGTCTTCGATTAACATAATATTCAAAACTATATCGGGTGATAGAAAATAATCAACAGCGTGTTATCCATACAGAAGCATTATTAAATTTAGTTAATGTATGACTCGCAAAGGCGGAGAAAAAAACACGCGGGTTCAAACGACTCGACTAAGTAGTTCATCTTCATACACTAAATGATTTACGTCGTCGTATTTACAATTATCAGAAAAGGTGAGACGTCATATTTGTTTGTTAGCAAGCTTTAGGGATTTCTCAATCTCAACTTCCGGTTCAGATAGAGCCTGCCTAAATTAATGACCCTGAGAAGATTAATTATCTACTTGCGATGGTGTACGACTGAAAGGTGCGTGACCCCTCAAATATCATCACCATTAACCTCTTGCGTTTGGATCTCTTCAGGGACTTCTAAAGCATTTTCAATTCAGGATTGCTTCATATTGGAAAGTACATTGTACAATTTCTCAGTGATGAACCAAAATTAAACAAGAACTAATTTGAGTAGTGTAACTTCGAAGAATTGAGCAACGCGTTTTAAAGTTCGACAAATTCAGAACGACGATTCCGATAAACTACTGTATTGTAATTGACAGTAATGATAACAATAATACGAACCTTGAATGTAATGTATCAGGGTTTTTCAGTAGCGTTCAACGACGGGATAATTCTTCAAGCGCACCGTCAGGTCTGCTTAACCTGACACCTGGTGTCCATGTATTAGATGAGTTGTCCTTCAATGAGGCTGAGGTGTTTGACGCACTTATCCATGTTCGGGTCAACAAATCTGAGGGACCAGACGGCATCTACTCAATTATGCTTAAAAATCTTGCCTCAGTTCTTGCCGAACCGTTTTGCCAGCTCTTTAATACATGCCTGCAACTAGGAGTTGTTCCCAGTAAGTGGAGGGAAGCCATAGTCGTGCCAATACACAAAGGCGGTTGCAGGTCAACTGTTGGTAACTATAGACCGGTCAGCCTGACCAGCACCGTCTCGAAAGTAATGGAAAAACTGATGCGTGATAAAATCTGTCAGCATCTTTGTCGGCATTCTCTGTTGAGACTTTTGTTTGGTGTTTTGTAACTCAGATGGACTTTTTCATGCTAGATACCTGGCATGACGACCTTTTAGCTTTCTCAATACTGCCACTAAAATGATGGATGAAGGGAAGCCTGTCGAAGCCCTCTACCTAAACTTCAGCAAGGCTTTCGATTCCGTAAATCACCGACTTCTAGAGATTAAGCTTGCGGCCAAAGGCATTCGGGGTAGTCTACTTGCTTGAATAAAGGCCTTCATTACAAGTAGGACATTCCGAGTAAGAGTAGGATCTACGCTGACGAATCAAACCGACGTGATCAGTGGTGTACCCAAAGGTTCGGTACTTGGTCCTCTTCTATTCCTGATTTTACATCGATGACTTGTCCTCTGGAATGAAGTGACCCATTGTTTGGATTCAATTTTTCGAGGGGATGATGTGAAATTCATCGGATCAAACGGAGAAGATACCTTGATGCCACGACTTGAGCGGGTCATTTAAACTGGTCATACTCCACGTTGGGATCTCCAACGGAATCCTAAATAAGAGCCAACTCTTGTCAACACTGGTTGATTAGGATTTCGGTGCCAGGTGGCGGGGAATTCCCCTCAGTGTTAACGCACTGGGCGTACTGGTTAGGGCGGACTTGATGAAATGGGAGGAAACAATGTGCCCCGCTGCGGTGAGCGATGCACACGCAAGTTGGGTACTTTTCCAGCTGAAATCAGTGCTATCGAGCAGAAGACCGGATGTATTCCTGTTTGAGTGGCGTGCAAAAGAACGACTTCTTTACCTTAAGCCCCGAGCTAGGCACCCGGGGCCACTCACTCGAAATGGCTGAGAAACGATGTCGGATAGACTCCAGTAAACACTTTTTTAGCCTTAGGGTTGTTAATTTCTGGAACATTCTTCCAGAAGAACTTATATCCTGCAGTACCGTGTCTAGTTTCAAGCAGGGTTTGGACCGCAACTGGGGTGAGTCGTTTCCCGAATACTCTCCTTAATTGCCACACAAGCTTAGGTTTTTCATCTTTTAGCGTTATCCCGTAATTAAAGTGAGGGCTAGAGTTCTCTGTGTTTCTTATCCAATTATACACGATGCTACTTCAGCTAAAATCTCACCGTGCTGGTGAAGAGAAACTGTTTTTTCTTTTTTCAGCATCGGCTATAACGCGGTGCTTTCTAAGTTGAACCCGGATAACCTCTTGGCTTAGCGATCGGCGAAGATTTAAAATAGACAAAATAATGACACGCTGTGGCAGTGTGGGCGATTCTATGCAGTTTCACGAAAGACATTCTGGACGGCTCGATTGGCTGGTAGCACATACTGTCCTGTGCAAACATGAAATGAACTGAACTGGAAAGCTAAAAAACAAATGTACCCAAAATAATAAGTTTAATATGACATCACAGAATGGCGTCCAAGTTCAAGAAAGATGACCGATAATATACGAATAAATTATTTAAACAACGTTCGCCACAATGCGCTGAAGAAAATATGTACAATACCAGAAAAGAATTATAAAATGAAATGATTCAGTAATAAACTATATAAAAAATTAAGTTTCGAAAAATAATAGAATAAACCTGTTACATGTGTTCTTCAAATCATAAAGACAAATTAGCACAATTGAAGAAGAATTTTAAAACATAGCTGATCGTTGCAGCTTGCAATCCAATTAGAAAGGGTATTGACATAGATATTGCCAATGCCAGGCTGCAATCTTTTGTCCATTTAACACGCTCGCTTGAAAAAAATTCAGAATAATTTTAATATTAGTTGCCTCATCTCATAAATGGTATAAAAGTATCATTTATTCTATGTTCAGGGATGACAAACAGAGCCGTTTCGTCAATATTTAATCGCTCAATATGACATGTGAATTTGGAAAACTCCTAGAGAAGGTGGATTAAAGGTTATATATAGAGTTTTTCTCATGGTATGTACAGTGGTTAACAGAATTCAGGCAGCTATTTAATACTGATACCGAAGAATCACACTTCAGGGAGTAACTTGCTCCAACCGCTAAAAAGATGGAGTTCTTTGATTCATACTGTGCAAACATTTGATGTGTTTTTGTTGACTTCAGTATGCCCTTTGACCATACACACACACACACACCAAAGACTGCTCGTCCAATCACAGAACTCGGTTATTAAAGACTGTTTTCTAAAGTGGATGGAGTAATTCATCTGCAGGTCGCCAAACCGGGTTAAGGTTGTTTTTTGCCTTAAGCGGTGATAGCTAGTTGTGTAGTACTATAGATATATGCTCTTGACTCAACTTTCTACAAGATATTTTTGACTGACTTTCGGAACGCGGTAACAACTATTTGTTAAAAATTTGAAATTGTGGGACTCCGTCATTTCCCATGATATGCTTGCAGAGTGCAATGAGCAGAAGATGGCTTTGTCACATATACGAATCCTTATATAGTGAAGAGGACTAGGCATTCATGTTGCCATGAAATTGCTTGGAAATACGTTTTTTGAGTACGAAAAGTAGATCGCTGACCGATTTCGAAAAACTTGTTATGGATTATTTGATGTTCGATGCAGACAGTTTGAAAGGATAGGCAGCGGTACCATAATGCAATAGGCCATTTGGTAATTATTTCCGGCCATCAACCCATCAAATTTTCAGAAGATCTTTTCGTCACATGATTGAAAAACTGGAAATATCTACCTAACGAGATTTTTACATACCTTAAAGCAGTGATTTAAAAGGCGTGCTGAATTAGCATTTGTTCAGACATTGTTAAATGAATTCCCAAGCAATGTATTGGTGGTTCGTTATTACTGGTGCGCAGATACGAATTCTTCATGCACGTCTGCTGTTAGAGATTTATTTTGCTTAAATCTATCTATTTTCGCTTAAATGACTCGCAAGACTTCGAAATTGACTACATCCACATCTATCAATATGTCCTCTTCAGATAAAGGCGTCAAATGCACCGAAATTATGTTACCATCCGATCAAGGCACACAGTGTGACGTATGCGACAAGTTGGAACACGTGAAATGCGCACAAATCAACCTGGAAATGTACAAGGTGATACAAAAACACCAGTCAGACCGTGTACACTTTCTGTGTGTCGCTTGTTGCGCGCGATACCGACGTGATAAACTAGCTCGCGAAAAGTTGCAAACTATTACGGCCATTCCACCTGAACGAGTGCGCTCTGCAAGTTACTCGATCGTGGAACCATCGATTTCACTGGTGCCTAATAACATTGGCGAAAGCACCACTTCCACCAAGAAGCGCTGCACGAACGCCCGTTTAACAGTCCCAGACGTTTCTACAAATTGCATTGACGGAGAATCACTGCCGCAGACCGACTGGCAATCCGTTGCAAAAAAATGTAAAAAAATGTTAAACAACCTTAAAAAATTCGTATCCGAAGTTCCCAATGAACGTTCGAAATCTACTAACCCCCGCAGTGTTCAGACTCTTACTGTTATTTGCACGAATGTGCCCGAGCTCACCTCCCCATGTTTCAAGTTGCGACAGGCGGCAGATATTCAGCAATGGCAGCACCTGTGCCAGTCCATGTCAGTTACTGCAACTCCCGAGAGCGTCGTTCGTTTAACTAGGAACCCTAAGTCACCACATATTGGGTAACCCAGACTCTTGCGTATCACATTGAAATCTGTGGCAGATGCTGAATCTGTATTGCTTTCAGCGTACGCGCTACGGGGCGTTTCACCTATTCGCATATTCCCCGACGTTTCGTGGGCGGAGCGTCAAGCGAAAAAGGATAAAAACTACGATTGGAGGCTGGATAACGACCGGAAAAGCATTTTCGTACACGGCGTTCCGGAACTAAACGACCTAGAGGATAACAAAAATGCAACTCACGACTGCGAACAATGGCGCTTCATCCAGCAACAAATCAAAGTTGATTCCACGTTGACTACCGGCGTGAAGCGCCTACCCTTGTCTGCAAATTATAAAGGTGATGGTCCCCGTATACGTGAAGTCACGTTCCAATCTGAGGCAATGGTATCAGATGCTCTGCAAAGTTGGTATCAATTCAGAAAATTTGCACCTTCTGAAATTCGTCTTCGTTCAGCTATCGACAGACAAAACTTTAAAAAACCGCGCGAAACAGCACCCCCTTCCTTCCCGACCCTACCCGTTCACCCTATCATTTGTCCAACAGCAAAAAACGTCTTCCAGCCGATCCATACAGGATCGGCCCAGTAGGAATTCATACAACCGACGCTTTTTATCTATCACGAGAAGGTTTGCAATGCTTGTACACGAACGTTCAGGGTATACTCAGCAAGTTATCTGAGCTTCGAATGCAGCACGCTGTTAGAAGTTTCGATTTAATTGCTCTGACCGAAACGTGGTTATCTTCTGCCGTATCTGACGCCGAAATTGCTCTTCCCGGTATGTCGATTCTGAGAAATGATCGCCCTACAAAAGGAGGCGGGGTTGTCCTTTACTACAAATTTTCGCTTAGATGTGATTTACTAGGTGATGCCCGTCTGCATTCCGTAGACTCGCTGTGGTGTCGTATGCAGCTCAAAAACAATGACTCTGCTCTCGTTGCCGTTATCTATCGTCCGCCAAATGCTCTGCTAACCTCCGATCAAGAACTGATGTTATCCATACGTCTCGCCTTATCATTGCAGCATACACACGCGCTACTAATGGGTGACTTCAACATCACCGAGCTTGCCGCCGCATCCGAACGCAGTACTTTCGCAACATTCATTGAGAACCTAATGGTAAGCCATCCATTATATAATCACGTACACGAACCAACCCGGTTTCGAGGTAATGATACACCCTCTCGACTCGATCTTATACTAACAAATGAAGAATTAATGATTGAGGAAGTGACATACGGATCTCCTCTGGGAAAAAGCGACCACGTAGTTTTGAATTTCAATTTCGTTTGCTACGCTGACTATCCCGTTGACGAGATTGTACCTCTTCGGACCGTCACCGACTACAAAGCTTTCCAAGATACTGTAGCTGCAAATAACTTCGATTTTTTGCACATCGGTGCGTCTACCGACACCTGGTCCGAGTTCGTCACTAGATGGCAATTACTGCAAGCTCGTTGTTCATTTTCCGTGCCGACTAGACCTAAAGGATCTAAGTCTTACATCCGCAGCAGAACCAGAAAGTGGATACACCGCTGGAACGAGGCCTGGCAAAACTTTAGAGTAAGTCGAGCTCACTCCGATTGGGACCAATACCGCATGCTTCGAAATCATTGCACAGCATTACTGCGTCACGACAAGTTATCTAGCCAAACTAAGCTCACTGCTAAATTTTTAGATAATAAAAAGTTACTCTACCAGTTTATCAACAACAAACAGAAAGTTCGTACTGGTATCCCTTCGCTTACCACCAAGCACGGCAACACGACTACCACAAAGGACGCTGCAAATGCTTTGAAGGAACATTATATGCCAATATTTCAAGGATCTTCGGTGTCTCCTCATATCTCTCTTCCTCCTTTTTCACCCTCTTTTCTTATTTCAAGTGTTGATTTTACCCCTTCGGCCGACCGAAACAAAATTTTGCAACTGCGCACCAACTCGTCCCCGGGAATCGACGGCATTACACCGAAAGCATTGCAGGCGGTTGCCGATCAGCTTTCTGAACCTCTAGCTCACTACTTTCAGCGTTTATTGGATGCCTCCGAAGTCCCAGATGGCTGGAAAGACGGAATCATCACCCCACTTTTTAAAAGCGGCAACCGCAGTGACCCAGCAAATTATCGCCCAGTCACGTTGCTTCCTGTCCTCTCGAAGGTGATGGAATCGATTATCGCCGATCACATCATGACTGTGATGGAGCGCTCGAATGTACTCACAGCGGGGCAGCATGGTTTTAGGCGGCGTCGATGATGCACTTCTAACTTACTACTCGCCAAGGACCATTGGATCAAAGCCGCTGATGAAGGGTATGGTGTAGACGTCATATATTTAGACTTCTCCAAGGCGTTTGACAGAGTTGATCATGCGATACTCCTTGAGAAATTACGAGCAATTGGAATAGGTCCTCCGCTGTTAACATGGATGGCAGCATTTCTTGGTCCCAGATCTCTGCGTGTACGAGTCAGGGATGAGCTCTCCGAACCTTTCCCAGTTTACTGCGGCGTACCCCAAGGATCCGTTCTGGGTCCGCGTTTGTTTTTGTTGTTTATCAACGACATTACAAAATATGTGACGTCTCCTCTCCTTCTATTTGCCGATGACATAAAATTATGGCGCGTCATCCGCTCACCCACGGAAACAGAGATCTACAGTCGGACCTCACCTCATTACAGTGCTGGGCCGCTTGTAATAATCTCCCGTTCAACACCGACAAATGTCGCGTTCTATTGGTGCGTCGGCGAGGAGATCCCGTGTACTCTCTAGGTGGAACTCGCTTACAGATCTGCAAGCAGGAGAAAGACCTCGGCGTGTTGACGCAAGACGATCTGGGTTGTTCTGCTCAGTGCGCCCAGGCATCCACCGTGGCGAACCGGAATGTTGGACTTCTCAGAAGAGCGTTCGGTTCGTTTGACCCCCGGCTTTTCAAGCACCTATTGAATGCGTATGTTCGACCACACTTGGAATATGCAGCTTACGTCTGGAATCCATGGTTAAAGCGCGATCAATACATCATGGAGCAGCCCCAACGACGAGCTACGAAGTTAGTCAAGGGTTTGCGTTACACGAGCTACGAAGCTCGACTCCAAGTGCTTAATCTCTTCTCCACCAAGTACCGTCGCATTCGCGGCGATATGATTTTGACTTACCGCATTTTGACGGAAGATGGACACCCGTGCAGCGGGATGCTGTCGTTGGCCCCACCTTCCGAGAATCGCGGACACCACCTCAAGTTATCCCATCAGTACAGCCGACTTGAATGCCGAAGCAATTTTTTCGCGCTTCGGGTCCCTCGCACCTGGAACTCCCTACCCCATCAGTTATTCCCACCCCCTCTCTTAGCATTTTTAAGGAGCGCCTTGATCTCCACTTTTTCAATATACTGCGCAATGTTTAACTTCATTCATATTTGTACTCATTGATACTGCACCCTTCTTTTCTTTCCAGCGTATATTCGCGTTCACATTCCTTCGAAACTGCCCAAATTCCACGGACCCATATTTTGAACATTGTCGTGTGGTTATCCTACAAGCTTTGGCTTGAACCCCCAACCTTTTCACTGTCCAAGAACGCACCCATTATCCCCGTCCATAACAATCACTTTTAATTTCGACCCATTATGTACAATATCCTGTGGTTATTTTTAAGCTTGCAGCTATTTTTACCACAATAAACTATTGACTATTGACTATTGAGA